>JAQJVL010000213.1:809060-986560 GCA_035578905.1 Stictocephala bisonia | reverse complement strand
AATGTGGCAATTAAAGGTTAACTCGGTCATCGATACAACCATTGTAACGGATTTGTGTCAGTCAATGGAAAGGTCGATATGAGAGTTCCAGTTTAACCTTTTCCCGCCAAATGTCGGTACGTTGCGCCAGTGTCGTCGTGTCCTTGGGCTTTCGTGATCTCTGGGTGACGATAATGGCGTTAAACATCGTGCTGAGAGTCGTTCTGACACGCGAACCTGCCAGTGTACGTAAATGTTGGTAATGAGACAGTTCATAGCCTTTGGTGAGATCAGAAACCTTTCACTGAATTATATTATTGTACTCAACAATTAATGAACTGACACCATTACGACAAAAAACAAATTGCTAATTAGTGAACATAATTTATTTATACTGTATTAATACACAGACAGTATATCGTGTTTTATGAATTTTTTTAGTTTGAATACATACTAAGTAAAACAACATGCTAAAGGCCGATCCTTGTATGCCTTGTATTTATTTTGAGTATTCTTTTCTAAATATATATTGTAATTTTTATTTGTATGCACTATTATTTATTCTATATAAATACATACATATATATATATTTATTTATTTATTTATTTATTTATTTATTTATTTAATTTTGAGCCTAACCGACTTAAATTTATTTCTATTAGGCATGGGAGTCACTTGATTTACTCAAAAATATTACTGTAATTGATTGTTTACTAATAGGAATAATGGATACATTACGATGTGCCATTTTCTCATCAAGAGAAAAAAAAACATTCAATAATTAAATATTGTTCATTTCTTATAAAAAATATGTTTATTGGCAACTGACATTATATTTTCTTTCTTTACGAATACGATAAAATTCATTAATAATTTGGAAATATTCCTAGTATTGCGATAGTTGTGTAGTTTTAGATGTATTTTATAACCCATTATATTGAAGTCGGCAGATTATTCCAGGCAAGAATCCTGCAAACGAGCGGGTTTTGGTGTGTCCTTCAACATTTTCCCCGAGTTCTCACAGGTAATGGAGATAGCTCTCATCTCCGCTAATTTTCTGTTCACAGCGTGTTACGAAAACCTTAAAATGTCAAAGAGTTTAAAAACGCTGCAGGTATAATAGGTGTAAAATTATAAACTACCGGGGTTACGTAATTTTTGTGTGGTCTTGATACAGCTTTAGCATTTTAAAATATTTTTGTCTTACCTTTGCACGAAATTTTTGTTAAGCATAAATATTTCTTCTAAATCCTAATGTCATATAAATCCTCTTAATACCACCACGGCGTCAACTCAATGGTTACCATCGACGTGGACACTACAAGAAGAGTCGGGGTGACCATGACGGATAGTAGTCAAGGTTCAAATATTTTACAAGGAAGAGAGTGTCAGGCTTGTCAGCTGAAAATCAGACCAACACTATGTGGTTCAGATTCCACGTAAAGCTGTAGATCCCAATAGGCTATTGGGCTATTAATAAAGGTCCTTTCTGAGAAACAGTCGACCTTAGTTAGTAACAATGACTATACTCGTTCATCCTAAACTCATTCGCCTCTCATATTCGCCCATTTCTTGACGATCGGTGTCTTAATAATTAATAAAAATAATGAATAAACTAAACCATCTTTCACTTCGTTTAACCCATTAGATGTTTCTAAATTCTATGAAATGTTCACTTTTTCATACTCACAAAGAACTAAAGAGGTTATGCTGCAACCATGCCCATCTAGGTTAATCCGTTAATTCGATCCTTTCTATCAGCCGTGAATGCAGTTAATTACCGAACGAGGCAGTCAGCTGTTAAATGAACTAACAGCTGATCTGTTGACAACATAACCTATACCGTGTCAAGGCGAGGCTAGTGTACCGTAGAATGACACTCGACGGTCATTGAGAAATATCAAACATTTTATCTCTTCGTAATATATATAAATGTATAATTTTTCCATTTTCTTTTGCTAAAAACAAATACAAGCAAGTTGTGTTAATCATGCGTTGTATAATTTTCCGATAAAATGTGTACTTATAACGTTATGTATTTTATAACTCAATGTTTAACACAATTCATTGGGTATTTTATAACTCAACTTAATTGGCTAGTGCATGAATCAAATTTTCTTGGAGATTTTTTAACTTGTGATACTATCTACTTAAAATATATTTTTCTGTCAGTAAGAGAAATACAAAAGTTATTGTTCAAAAATATTAATAAATAGTTTACTTAAATATATGGTAATACAAAAGAGTGCAATGTAGCTTATATATATATAAAATTAAACAATTAATTAAGCTGCAACTGTTTTCATAAGTAGGCCTATTTCTTTTAAATAAGTAAAAGAAAGGTTTTACTTAGAACTTGTCACAAAAGTAAAGAAGCAAGACAGTATGAAGAATAAATCTTTATAGCCTACACACCACGTTACACATTATTTAGTAAACCAAAAGCGTATGAATTTTAAAAAAGTAATTCCAATCCACTTAAATAAGTTTACTAAACCATAAAAGCTCACCATTATTTAATTTTGTAGAATTAACTTTCAACTTTCTTAAAAATAAACATGACATCTGATTTTCCAATATTTATATTAACTTTAATGGCGCTTTTACTTACGGTTCGTATTTATTATTATTACAAGTTGTGGTGAACATTATATGATTATTAATGGTCTAGTGGACCATAAGTTGATTTTATAATTTGTTAAATTAAAAATTGTCGAAATGACGTTTAAATTTTCCCGTATTTTATTTTAAACAGATAATAAAAATTCTGAATTTATTACAAAATGCAACTTATCGTATACTAGAACAGTTCTTCGTCTATAAAATTACACTTCAAGTGTTGCAAACTATTATTAGTACGCCTATGTTACTTGACACCAAGTACTGTATATTCGATAGAAGTGATGTAATACAAGTAGTTGAGTGGCTTCTGTCAGTCAGAACTCATGTGGCCATAAAGTTAAATACGACGTGATTGAGTGGCGACCTTTCCATGTAGCTTAGAGGGGTAATAGACATACAGAGTCCGGACTTATCTCTACTGTATTACGACAATACCCTTGTACAAACTAGCTACTGAAGAACATTCTTAACTATTCGGAAAGGTCGAATGGTTGTAATTACACCTACAGTTGTAATTACAACCATAAATCGTAGAGGACTTTTAAGAATTTCTTGAAGGGTCTTCTTTAATAGAATTTCACGTGTCTTATAAACAAACGTGCTTTCAGCTTTTTACAAGATTAATTTCGGGAAACTCTGTTAAAATTGAATACAACGTGCACAGTTAGTTCCCGCAAGTATAGAATTTCTTTCAGTTTAAAATATTAATTTAGATATTAGATTTGTTTGTGAGATTGACGATTTTCAAGTAGTGGATAAGTTAAGGTGGTTGTTGCCAGTACGGATATACTCTACTAATTTCGGATGTACTTGTTTAGTACGGATATAGTTTGGGTATAGTATACTCACTAAGGATTATGTTCCGAATAGTCTGCTCACTTCGGATATAGTTCAGTTGTAATCTCTAATTAAGGTCAAGGTTCAGATATAATTCACCCACTTCGGATATAGTTCGGTTATAGTCTCTAGTTAATGATTTGATTCAAATATAGTCTCTAATTAAGGATTAGGTTCATATATAGTCTCTAATTAAGGATTAGATTCCGATATAGTCTACTCACTTCGGATATAATTCGGTTATAGTCTCTAGGTAATGATTTGGTTCAGATATAGTCTCAAATCACTTCGGATATAATTCGGTTATAGTCTCTATTTAATGATTTGGTTCAGATATAGTCTCTAATTAAGGATTAGGTTCCGATATAGTCTGCTCACTTCGGATATAATTCGGTTATAGTCTCTATTTAATGATTTGGTTCAAATATAGTTTGATCACTTCGGATGTAGTTCGGAAGCAGTCGACTAGTTTATGATTAGGTTCGAATATAGTCTACTCATTTCGTTCTTAGTTCGAATACAGTTTTCATATATAGTCTGCCCACTTTGGCTATAGTTAGGATATAGTCTAATTGTTCAGAATTAGGTTCGGATATAGTATGTCACTTTAGATACATTTCGCTCATTCCAACGAAATTTGGGTTTAGCCCGTTCAGTTCGGATATGTCAACAAATCAATCACCACACACAGCCGAAGTCAGTTTTCAGGAAGCATTCCTAGCTACTTAGGACCCGGTCACGCCATGATATGTTAGTTTATATAAAATACCGTGAAACAAATATCTGTCCCCATTGTGCAACGTAGAAAGTGGAGCCCGGCCAGGTTTGGGCCCAGGCATCACATACCTCGGTCGCGTAATGCAACAGTTTGACCTGGAAGCGATTACTGCGTTTGGCATGGAAACCATTGAACCATGACGCCTTCCCAGATCATACTGTCAAACCAATAAAAGGCGATCATTTTTTTTAGTCACAGTTTGGAGCAGACGATATAATTTTAAAATGAAATCATTTGAATGTTTCTCTTGTCGATCAGAAAGGTAAATGAGAAACACTGCTAAGGCATTGAGTAAGTTACAGACACTGACGAGTGGAAATGTATTTATTTTTTCTCACCCGTAATCGTAACATCACTTACAAGTTTTCTTGTTGACAAGTTCTTGTTACAAGTTACTTTTGTTGATGTGTGTATTAATTACATTACTTTTGACGTGTGGGCCCAATTGGCTTGTCGCTGTTATCATGAGTGGACAGTAATTTGCGTCCAAATTTGATTCATTTTTCTGAATGAGCTCTCTTTCTTTCAATAGACCAGGTTGTTCAGGTTTTTTCCCTGTCACACTCAGACCAACTTTCCTTACACCTTTTGCTTGAATGTGTTCAGTAGTTGTGGTGCATACTGACACCAATTCGAACCCGAGATCCATGTCGTACCACTGAGAATTAATTAAAGAATATTGTAGTATTTGTTTATCCGAGCAGGAGTATCCAACATTTCAGTGTCCTTGGCCAGACAGTTAGACCGATTCTCATTATAATAAAAATAAAGACAAAGGTCAAATGTTTTATTTTAAATACATCACAAATAAAAGTTGAACATGAAAGCTACCGAACATTGCTTCCTAATACAACATTGTTCGTTCTAACAAACAATTTTACCCAAAGGGCATTTTGAGATTCAATAACAATATTAAAAAGGAATTAGTTGTTTGTAGTGGTAAATACTTTTTCAGGCGGAGGCTGAGAGATACGAGATTGGTTAGAAAATAATTCTACATAGAATGAAATTCGGCTATAAGTTAGATTATTCTTCCTTAAGGATGTGAAAGGAATAAGTAAATAATTCTAAACTGGTCCTAAACTATAAAAGTGAGATTCTATTGTAACATAAAAAGGCAACAAAGTTTCATAACCAATCGTCGTATTGTTTATCCAACTGGGTTACGTGAATCGCCATAGTTAATGAAGTTCTCGATCCTACGTAATGTACTAAGGGCTAACAAAGCTGGCTCACTGTTGTTGAAACAAACAGCAACAAATATTTATTTTATAGTTTTAAAGTGATTCAACACGCCTATAGTTAGTAATGTTTTAATTAATTACATAGTAGTTAAACAAAATACGAAAAACCAATATTGATTAATTATTTTAAATAACAGTATTTATTTATACACTGAAAACCCCTTGGATAATTGAGGTATAAAATACCCAAACGTAGGTTTTTCAGATCTTTATACTGGAGAATTCATTTTTTGTGTAAAGTATCGTAAGTATTTTAAAGGGCTTAAACTGAAACAAAAATATCTTTTACGATAAATTACTGTTTATCAAAAAAGCGCTTATTTTCCATTATTTATTATCAATACTACATAAATAAGTCATGTACATAAATCTCATGTAGCCTACATCAAGAGATCTATAGTTAAAGACGATTACATTAGTTTTATATAAAGCATCATTAAAGCATATTTTAACCGTGCTCATACAAATGAAATATATCGTTAGCACAAATTTTAAAGGATTTATCAAAACTATACATGTTTTAACATAACGATTCTAATTTTTCATATACTAAACTAATATCTATAAATTATGAAATGTTGTCGGTATTATCACAGTGTACCACGTACATATATAAGTATTCACTGCGCATAAATATATATTAATATAAGTTGTTAAGAGGTGTTTATATTACATGATACTAGTAGGTAAATAATTCAAACTTGAAACACTAGACTTTCAAAACTTCAAAACACTATAAAAGAGATGTGTTTTATTGTTCCACACCTCGTTATAGTGGACAATATTTTTGTGAAGGGGGAACGAGTGCAGGGAAAATGGAAACGTAAAGGTAGGCTATACTTACAATTAAAGGTACATAGTTTAAAAGTACATTAGACTACAACAGTTCGAGAGTTAACTCTTAAGGGCTTCACTCTTTGTGAGAATAATGAATATCTATCACAGACTTATATAGAATAAACCTGTCAAATAAATGTAAATAGGCAATACATAAATAATTGTCACCTAAACTACCAGTTATCTCAACAGGACCATTGAGTTCATGCCAGACACTACAGGTAAGAACCCCAATAATTCTCAACGAACACTCACCCATCTACCACCTCCACACTTACACTCACACATTCACTGAAGTGAGATATTAATCAGTGAAGGGTATCCAGTCCTTGTTGGGTATAGTCGACCGGCTGGGTCACTAACTGGAACAGTGACATTGTACGTAGCAATACCGTTTATTTTGCTGGTATTTTGAATATCCTACGTACTAAAAACAATAGTCTAGAAATGGGAATTTGTACCAAAACCAACCCATGTGGTTATTTACTCTATGAAGTACTTATTTTCTCCAGGTCATTTTCATTTCACTTAGCGTTTGAAATTACATGAGAGGCCTTTCTCCCGATGAAAATAAGATCCAGAAATATTGTTATTACCGTAAGTCATAGTCTACTTTAGGGTTTCATCGAGAAAGTATATATATATAAAATATCGTCATTAGTATGTCAATTACCAATTTATTTATTCTTTAGTCTACTTTAGGGTTTCATCCAGAAAGTATATATATAATACCATCATTAGTATGTCAATTACCAATTTATTTATTCTTTAACTAATTAAAAATTGTCAAGATATCAGCAGGATAAACCCACCCCACTGTTAATTCATTCAATTATTTAATAATAACTAACGAATATTTAGTTATTTAATAATTACTAAATAATTAGTTGGGCAGCCCCTCCCATCAAAACCACGGCTACAAAAAACACCCCCTAACTCTCAGAATGTGAGGTTATGTCACGAGCAAAAAAATACTCCCGCCAAAAAGAAAGTGAGGTTAAGTCACGTGGCCGAAAAATAAATATATCATCTTCTCATACTTATTCATGTTATTCCTCAGCAGTTCACATTCGGTCTCTACGATTGACATTTTAGAAATTAATTACAATAAATATACTTGTAAAAGTACTACATGATGTAATTTTTTCACGTCTTCTAAAACTATTGATTGTAAAATTGTACAGCTGATTACATAATACAATATTCATTAAGTTATATTATCCGGAAATGTCCTTCTACAGAGCGATTTCCGCAGACCGATGTGGGGTTGGCTTGGACCGGTCAAACGAGTCCAGCACGTAATGTTTCTGGTGTCAAAACCACTAACTTTGGTCGTTTTATCCTAGAATGGTAGAGGCTCTGTAAATTCTTTCCAGGCCTATTTAACCATTTTATTTACAACAGTCCAATTTGATCCCAATTTGACCGCAACGAACCTAATACGTGTTTAGTAAACTTACTAATTGTGTTTAAGTGAAAGTAGGTTGAACCGTATGGCTAGTGTAAACAAAAGCAACCACTATACTTTAGTTTAGTTAATGAAAGTCCTGACTTCACATGAGTGCGTTAAGTGTAGCTCTAACACGCAGTGTTGCCAACAGTGCTGCGTTTGACTTACGACGGACAGTTCAGTGTTTACTTGTTGCGATATTTATAATTGTTTCAAACAATGATACAATATAACTATATATAAATAAAAGACAAAAAAAAAAAAAAAAAAAAACAAGAAAGCCTACGATCATAATACGTTTACTCGCTCAAATTTACAAAATCAAACAAGTTGGTTATAAAACAGGTGCATTTACAGAACTGAAACTAAGGAAAAATTCAAAACGTAAAGACATTGATTGCTATGGTTGCGGCTGGCTTACATAATCGGTTAATGTGCGGCCATCGGTTGTGGCGTTCCCAAATTCCTCGTAGTTTCTTCATTTGTTGTGAGAGTGCTCTGAAGTTGGGTCATTAAATAAATAAACAATAGTATGTATGTCTGACAGAGAATCCTGCTCAAAGCAGAGATTTCGCAGAAAAGAAACGGAAGATCTAATGCCGAGATAAGGGATGAAACATCAAAAACATTCATCATTACTGGTCGTGAAATACGTTCGTTACAGCCTAAATGGTGGAGCCAATACACATAAATTGTTATGGAAAGTGAAACAAAGGTCGAAAAAGTAATTATTTAAAATTACTCTCCGATATCGTAGATACATTCAATTTACATGTTCTTTGGAAGAACAAAATTCTTCATATTATTATACAAAAAATCTAAAAAGTGATTATTATTTTTTATTTTAAGTGCAGTGACCCCGTCGAGAAGGTCACTCAAAATAATAATAATAATTAAAAAAAAACAAAACAGTTTCTCTCTTCAGGAATCATATCCGCAACTTTGAAAGCTCGAATATTCGTGTAACATCAAGTGATCATCGTGGGAACCGCCTCGTTTTAGCATATTCTCAAACTATAAATTTACCTGGCATTTTTTTTACATACATACATACATGTATATAACTAACATATATGGGTCTGTAGGCTTGTGCGTGAACTTTATTCAACGAGTGAATTGCCGGCTGTTAGCTCAGTTGGGGTTCAAAGCTTGGAAATTTGCCTCCGCAGTCCGAGGTCCTAGCCACTTAGGCACCCACGAGCGATGGTCATTAAATAAAGAAAACATGGGAAACAAGAATGCAGACTATCTAACATTCAATTTACCCACTAACGCAGTGCTTAAAATCAGAAGAGTTTTCCAGTTTACATGAAATCCCTTGGAATGCTAACTGTGCAGCCTCCAGTAGTGGTGGATGCTGCTGGATACATCTACCTAAAAATGCAGCTTCAAGGTCAATAGCTACTTATTAATACAGAATCATTCCCGTTGAGGCATTCCCTAGGAATAAAAAGACTGTAGCTTCTAGAGAAGGTTGATGGTGCTGGACGGATCTGTAGTGTTTAGTTGATGGCTATATACAGTAATCAAGCAACGTCCATTTGAGGTATACTATTCAGAGATTCCTCTTCATCAAGCATGGATAACTCACCTCCAACTCACCACATTGACATTCAATAATTGAGTGCAACAATCAAAATTAATTTTGTTGTCTTTTTTATATTTCGCAATCACATGTAATAAATAGCTAGAATAGTGACTTCATCACACGTTTCGCTGGCATAATTTACGTTGACCGATATCAAAATAGTGCTCTATATACTCTTGGCAATCAAGAGAAATACGAGATCGCCTGAATACCCGCAGCTGTAGTGGCCGTGCAGGGCGGTACAGGTTTGTCGTCCCACCTGATCACTTTCCCCACTTCACTTTACGACTCCACCGATCACCTGACGAACGAATGTTGTGCTCCATATACAAGCGGGACAGACAGACCGATCACCTGATTACCCGCAGCTGTAGTGGCCGTGCAAGGAGGTACAGGTTTGTCTTCCCACCTGATCACTTTCCCCACTTCACTTTACGACTCCACCGATCACCTGACGAACGAATGTTGTGCTCCATATACAAGCGGGACAGACGGACCGATCGCCTGATTACCCGCAGCTGTAGTGGCCGTGCAGGGCGGTACAGGTTTGTCTTCCCACCTGATCACTTTCCCCACTTCACTTTACGACTCCACCGATCACCTGACGAACGAATGTTGTGCTCCATATACAAGCGGGACAGACAGACCGATCACCTGATTACCCGCAGCTGTAGAGGCTGTGCAAGTCAGACCAGGTATATCATCCTACCTTTTCACTCTCCCCCCACTTCAGTTCACGACTCCACCGATCACGTGGCGAATTATTAATTACTCCATGTACTCGTGAGACAAAAAAGACCGATCACCTGAATATCGCAGCTGTAGTGGCCGTGCAAGGAGGCATAGGTTTTATCGTGCAACCTATTCCATATCGCAGCTGTAGTGGCCGTGCAAGGAGGCATAGGTTTTATCGTGCAACCTATTCCATTTCTTCACTTCACTTCACGACTTAACCAATCACCTGACGAACATATGTTCTGCTCTATATACTCGTGGGATACGACATACCGATCGCTTGAATACACAGATGTAGTATCAGTGCAAGGCGGCTAGAGGTTTTTTTCCCACCTGATAACTTTTACCACTTCATTTCACAACTCCGACAATCACGTGGTGAACGAATAATTGACTCAGGTGATATATAAACTCGTGGAACATAACATGCAGATCGCCTGAATACCAACAGATGTATTATCCATGCCAGGCGGTAGAGGTTTGACTTTCCACCCGTTAACTTTTCCCACTTCATTTCACGACTCCGTCGATTTCTTGACGAACGAATTTAGAGCTCCATATACTCGTGGGACAATACCCTCAGGTATAGTAGTCGTGCATGGCGGTACAGGTTAATCGTCCCACCTGTTCACTTTCCCCACTTCACTTCACGACTCCTCCGATATCTTGACGAACGAATGTTTTACTCCATAATACTCGTGGGACAAACAGACCGATCGCCTTAATACCCTGAGCTGTAGTGTCCGTGCATGGAGGTACAGGATTGTCATCCCATATGTTCTCCTTTTACCAGTTCACGACTCCACCGATCACCTGGCGATCAAATGTAGTACTCCATATATATATTCTAGTGGAACACAACTCATGGGATCGCCTGAATACCCACAGCTGTAGTGGCCGTGCAAGGAGGTACAGGTTTGTCATCCCACCTGTTCACTTTCCCCACTTCACGACTCCACCGATCTCCTGACGTAAGAATGTAGTGCTCCATATTCTTTTGGAACACAACAAACCGATCGCCTGAATACCCACAGCTGTAGTGGTTCTACATACTCGACACATGTTTACCGTCCCACCTGTTCACTTTCACCACTTCACGACGCCACCACCGATGTCCTAACGAACGAATGCATTAGACTCGCAGAATTATATTTTTGTGAAAATAAATCTAAACATTAGCCTGTAGGCCCTAAATATGTTACTGTTATAAGAAGCCCCCTACGTTAACATCGACAGCCATCATTGGTATTGTAATAATATTATCCCCAAAGAATTAATGTTTACAACAACAAACGGTGATGAACTTTTAATTTCATTATTTATAACTTATTTCAGTCATAAAGGAATTATATTATTAGGGTTACACTATAAAACTTCTTATGCACAGTTAAACATTTCCAAACAGAAATAAAGAATAACGCAACGAATAACATTGGCCTAAGGAAGAAAATATTATTAAATGCATTAGGTAAATATGGATTATTACAGGTGTTCCAACCGAATGCAGGCTAATGATTTTATTTTTTAATGAATTAATATTAACCCCCTGAACACGAATCCATAGAACATTTTTTGATGGAAATAACTATTTTTAATAAATAATGTAAAATAGAACAAACATAGTTTTGGGTGTAAAAAGTTGTATGTTACATCAATCTTATGTAGTTATTTCTTTTGAACAGGAATATGACGTCAGATTCTTCAACGTTACAACGGAACACGACGAATAAAAGATATATTACAAAAAAGTTGATTTGGTTAGGTTAGGTTAGGCTAGGTTAGTATCTATGTTTACCGTGAATACATATTGAACCAAGCATAACATAGCCTGTTTTGTTCAATATTTTAGTTTTTATTTGTCTTAGGAAAATAGGATGTAATATTCGTGTGCACGAGGAAAAATTACATAGGCAAATTAATATTAATTTGTATACATAGTTTAAAAAATATATATTTTTCAAGATTCAAAATGGCTATTTCCACCTAAAAATGTCTATGGTTTCTTGTACGTAGATTAATATTAAATAATTTTTTTTAAATCGTGAAAATCGAGTGGGTCCACAAGTTCTACGAAGAATGCTTTTTAACCCCATTTTAACTAAAAATTGTACTTACTCCAGAGTATTTAAACAAGATATTGTGTGGTTTTTTTGTCAGCTACCATTTAATAATTGTCCTTTAAAAGCTGAGACGTATATTTGGATTAAGATCCAAAAACAATGAAATATATAATATAAAATAAGTGATCTCCTGTCACAAAGCTAAATCCAATCCATCGAGCCATTACGAGCTGCCTCACTTATTCTGTTTATGCTTGCCAATCTCTCCGTAAAAGAACGCAGGGGACACTCTGTAATTATGTGATCCATTGTTTGGAAAGACTCCCCGCAATCACATGACTGACTTAGTGAATCCCCATTTATACTTCCAGTAGTTACATCTACCCACGCCAGTTCGGAACCGGTTCAGGAGTGTCCACTCCCTACTAGGGCGGTTCATTCCATCTGCAGGTATTGATGGATCGTTAATAAGGAACTTATTTCGTCCATTAAAACTGTTCCACGCTATGGCCTGGCAACAAAACAATTTTTTTTTTGTGATGTCCGCGTCCACAGCAAATCTTTAAAGCTGTACATACTCTCTGGGTAGTTCTAAACGAGCAACATATCTGGTAGCTGGACTGTCAACAATTTGTGATCTCCCAACTATAGCAGCTACCAGACAAAAATTAAACAGTAAATAGTGGAGTATAAATGGCATAATTCCTAAGGTCAAAACATTCATAACTGATACATCTAACCTTCGACAATTAGGAGGGAAACTTGGAACTGAAGGCAGGAATTTTTACAAAAATGGCTTCGATCAACGATGGAATTATGGGTTCAGAGAGTTGCTGATGATTTTGTCAGTCGTGCAACTCACTATAGCCTAAAAATCTTGCGTAGTTTGATTCAGGGCTACTACAACAGAACAGCTATGATACAGTAGTAGTCGATTTTACGGATCTCTTTCCCTGACTAGGGATGGTAAATATTTTCTACATATCGATATATAACAAACTAAACATCGATCAATTATGATATCGAGAGGAAAATATCGATATATCTGGTTACCGATATATCGAATTTTAAATTATTTATCTGTTTAAAATTATGCACTTACTTTTGAGATGAACAAAAATACACTTACGTTTTGCTGTCACTATTTAGAATAGCCTGCTGAATGTAAAAATTAAATACATTTATTTCATCGAAACAAGTTGTAGTCTGTGAGGTTCAATGAAAAAATTCTATATTATACATTTAATTATTAAGGTAATTATAAAAGAATAATATAATGACGTTGTTATTTTAGTTTTTCACATTTAAAAATACCACTGGACTTCTATAAACACTAAAAATAAAAAAAATTAATTCACTAAACTACATTTTAATGTGTTAACTTCACGTAAAATTTCTAAATAAAATTACTTTATTATTTTAATGCATGTTTTGAACGCATAAGGGGCAATTAAAATTTTTATTTAATCGTGATGATTTTGAGTAGAGAGAATAACGTCAATGTTCAGTGATGCGATATATTGGACCAAAATATCGATATAGCCGATATTATCAAAAGAAAATATCGATACTAATATATCGAAACATATTTACCGATATGTCCAATTTATCGTTGCCATGCCTAGCCCTGACATGATCTTGTTAAATTGTTAATATTTTTCTACCAATCCAAGATTTAATACCATGCTCCAAATCTGACAACAATTCACCTTGTTGAAAACAATGTGGGAAATAGCATTTTAACCAACATATTATCAAACTCTAATGACCTAGTGACCATTTTACTTTATCATATAATACCAATTCTAAAAAATTCACATGGAATATGTTTAAATATTTAGCTAAAATTGTCCAGAAACAAATCTTTAAACGGAGAAAATAGATTTTGATTCCGAGAATGAAATTTAGACAATAATAACAGCATTATGAGATGAGACGTGAGGAAATCTGCGCAGATGTTTATGTGAAACAGTAAAGAGAGTCAAGTGTAATGGCTGCATGGATGAAAGTGCTCGTCAAACCCTACTTAGCCTTGGCGCGGCCACTTTCTTCACGGAACAATTGGACTTTGATGAACCTCTGCCATTGTTAGCTCTACACAGTCGACCGTGAAGGACCAAGTCCAAGAACAGTTCTCATCTGATACGATCATTTCATCATCATCTTTACGGTTCATTTCAATATGTCGGAGCGTATTCTTCAGAATAGTTCGTGACGATGATGTGAATGCTGTTATTAACGGTGTAACGGTTGGACAACCCCATAAATATGTAAAGGTCAAACATAACCTATTACAGGAATGTGTCAGCAATTTCATATAATGACAAATATAACTTCAACATTTATTCAGTGGGGCAATGTACCAGAATAGTTTGCAATATTTGTACGAATGGGTCTTTTTTCTTGGTTAGGTTACGTTTCTACGCTAGATAGGTTAGGTTACCTTTGTTCAGGTTAGGCAAGTTACATTACAGTAGGTTAGGTTAGCTATTTTACCGCATTCTCTGTTTAATTCCTTTAAAATGCATAGTAAACCTAAATATGTAGAAACATAATCTTATACGCATTATCTTTCCACAACTAAACCTTAAATTGCAGCTATGTCTGCAATGTAAGACATTCAAGGCATTAATACATTCATCTTAACACTTGCAAATCAACATCTGTTTTTATTTAGGTTTTTTTTATACCCTTTAATTTTAATTTCTTTTTTTAAACAATCCAAATATTCTCACTCAAAGGGAAGTGAGAAAGTTGGTTCCAGTTACCTGGTAACATTTATTAAAACTAAAACTTCTATCAAATCTGCTTAACCCATAAATCGTCGAACACTTTATAATGCTCACCCACAGATAGCTTTTGCAATGTGTTGTAAATTATGCTAACCTATGAATCAATCTGTCAGACAAAAAACCATTTTTTTGCAAGCGCGTCAACTTAATTGCCTGAAAGACGCATTAGCGTGAACATCTCATTATCAGATAGTTAATTATACGTTTGGTTGCTGTACAAACGACTCGTACTGCGAGATAAGAACGTTGCTAACACACGCAGCCCACGGTGTCATTATCACCACAGCACACGTGTGCTCTGATGAAACCCGTTACATAACTGGGCGCAGATCACCCAGCGAAATTCCAAACTGCAATTATAAGTTGCTTGTTGTGGGTTGGCCACAATGTGTCGTAACGTGCGGCTCGTCTGAACGCTTTCGTGTCTGTCATTCGACAGCTGGTCCTAACTGCTTAAGCGTGCATTTAATTAAGAGTCATTATCTTCTCTCCTATTGAAGAACATCACGCTGTTAACTATCCGAATTAAAAAAACACGCGTATCCTATAGGCTACTCAATGTGGCGTTTGAGCGTGAAGCTCTACGAGCAGTGTCGTCATGAGCGCATTACGTCTGGCGAAATATAGGATATAAACATTAGTCTGGCGTAACAATGTATATAAAATAAGGAACAAAAACAGACAAGGCATTATAAACGATAGGACAGTCTGTTGTCCGAAAATGATTACTTTAAAAAAATAGTCACATATTCAAACGGTAACCTGTAAATCGCGCCCTCTGTAAATCGCACCCTGTGAAAATGGTGGCACTCGAGGTGCGACATGGACTACCTGTGTTAATCCCAGCGACCCAAAGGGCCATAAAACTGGCACTCGAGGTGCGACATGCCACCTCAGGTAGCCCGGCGAAGGGTTACGGGGTTGTAGACGCACTCTCTCTCTCTGTGTCCATAAATATATATATATATATATTTTGAATATATATGTTTGGAACTAAGCAACATTTTCTGTGAGGCTTTGTAACAACAAAATTGTTCGACTGTTGATTGATTTATTACGTGTATATTTTCAACCTAACCTAACCTAACCTAACCTAACCTAACCTAATCTAACCTAACCCACCCGCCCACCCATACACGTACGGTGGTACTAACCCACCCGCCCACCTATACACGTACGGTGGTACTAACCCACCCGCCCACTTATGCACGTACGGTGGTACTAACCCACCCACATATACACGTACAGTGGTACTAACTCGCCATGTCGCACCTCGAGTGTTAGTTTTGGGTTCTCTTTCGCTGCATGTTGCATCTCGAGTGTCCAATTATGACCCTCAGGTAGTCCATGTCGCACCTCGGGTGCCCCCGTGAAAATCGCGCCCCATGCGTCGTCACGTCAACCCTCGTCAACGTCAATTAGCACAATATTAACCCTTCGCACTTTATCCATTCGTAGGTTAGGTTAGGTTAGGTTATGTTGGGTTAGGTTAGGTTAGGTTAGGTTAAAAGACTAAAGAGAAAGCTACCAAGGATAAACCGGGAGGTGGGCCATTCCCGGTCATTCTCCTTATGAAACGGCAGTCAAGTGACGCTCGCGGCCCGTGACTCAGAGGTTCAGGTAGACAGGGCGCGATTTATTCAGATTTTTTATGGAGCGTGATTTACACAGGGCGCGATTTTCATGCATTCATTCAAACAAGTAGGTTATTGGACAGATGAAGTACTCTGACAAGTCGATAGATTTAGTATATGAAATATAATAACATTTCGTAGTTGACTTGAGTTGACATTTGCAAACAACAAGCAGTAAAGCAAATACTTGTACTCATGAATTAAATAATTGTACTAAATCGGATATTTTACGTTATGTGAGAAATATTCAAAATTAATAACATAATTACCGTACTTGCTGCTCGGAGCTATGGCCTATGGAAGACCTGGTCTCTTCCACGTTCCACAGCGCGCATCCATTCATTTCGATTCTCTCCTATTCCCGTCTTTCTAGTAAAGTACTGTACAGTATTTCCATTTTAACAAAACGCTCTTCTACATCGTTGATACGCCGTTCCTTGGCCTTCCCCTTTCTTCTTTTTAATAGTTTGTGTTAATTAATTATGACTTATGTACAACTGAGCCTACGCACAGGCTTTAATGCCCATGTAGGCTTATTTCCTAGCACAATATTTCTTTATAACTGTTTATTTATTTTCTTTTAAGTATTATATTTCTATTATTTTCTTGCATCAAATTGGTAATAAAACATTCATTTATTCATTGCTCCTGGTAATTTTTTGTAAAATTTACCAGACACGTATCTTTCCTCCGACATGTTTTGAAGATATCGCATGCATGGGTATTTTTTACCGCAAGCATTATTACAGCTTAATTATACAAATGTTAAATCTTCTGATTTTACATCATCCTAAACCCCCTTCTTCATTTACTGGTCTAAAGATCTTCATCAACAGTTTCCTTTCCCATTTGTGTGGTGGTCTTTCTTTTTTGCAGTAGTTGTCCACGTCTCTGTTCCATATGTTGACATTTTTTTTTACCACAGCCTTCAAATGTGCAGTGATTTTATATTGATTTAAATCAATTTAACGTTATTTTAAATACATTTAAATCGATTTTAAAATCACAGCATTTACTTACGCATGTGAAAGTAGTGTGTCGTAACTGTACGTGTCGTAAGGATTACAAGACCAAATAATTTACAACCTCTAGAGAAAAAAAATGTTTCAGGGAATTGATTAGAACTTTTTTTAGGCTGAAATTCTAAAATGTATAAAACTTGCATAAAACATACGTATAAAATATAAATATGAAACATTTACGGGGTTTTGAGTAATAACTGTGTAAATTTTATGTACAGTGAGAACTAATTAAAATTTCGGTACTTTTTTGTTCGTACTAGGAAAAAACTTAATAAAACTTACTGAACAAATTTAAAATACTTATGTCATAACGCAAAATCAAACGAGGAAAAAAATGGTGTGATTGGAGTTTTGACAGGGCTCTTAGTTTCTTATCAAACAATCTTCAATATCGGGTACACATTATTTCTGCGCCGACAGTAATCGTATTTTTTTTTTTTTTTTTAATTTATTGTATCTCACACATTCTTCCCCCTAGACTAGTAGCTACTTCAACAATCAAACAGCCTTCCATTAAACTAACAGTGAACTGTCACAGTTCCGTTGTGTTCAATACTGGCCTGAACTAGCCGAGACCCGATACCCTTGCATGCAGGCCGTAAACACCGTACCAGATCTCGCACCTCGTGACCTCGGAAGTGTGCCGAAACCGGTTGTACTATCTGCCCTCACGTGTATGCTATAGGTTTAGGTCGGTCGTTGCCTCATCACACCTCAGACCTTGAGCCACAGTCTGGTTTGGCAGAAAATGCGCCTGGAAACGGTGCCAGAGTAGTCGTCCACTGGTAATAAACATTTGATTTTCTTCTTCTTTAAGCACACTTAAATTTCATTTATGCTACTGATTTTTCGCGAGGGTTAAGTAACTAACATACCACACAAGCTCTATTACAATCGAAAATTACGTCAGTGTTAGGATAACCCATTTCACATGGAAAAACACACACAACTAATAGTGGATGGCACATCCCGTAATGCCATATTTGCAAGTAAGTTTGTGTCTTTAACATTAATAGTATGTTAGGCATACGTTTTAATCGCTGAGAATATATTTTCATAGAATATCATTTAATTTGTCTAATCCCAAATACACAAAAATATATTTGTGACTGGTTCAGAAATATTTGATCGAATTCAACCAATAAATAAATCTATTTCGAGGAATAAACTATCAAAAATTACACTAACCAACCACTCAGAACAATTCCTATGCTCACTAAACCACTACCGAAGAACATCCCAGCCCATCTACTAATACATATATAGAACTTATCTATTAATACATACAAATACTACAAGAAACGCCAACTCACTATATGCACATATCATCATTCCACGCCTTCTTTACAATTACAGTACGGTACCAGTATCAGAAATGTCAACACTGCGTATGGCACACATCGCAAAGGCCATCCATAGCATACACAACCACCTCAAGTCTCAACCTTCTCCTTTTATAACATAACTCTTTGAATAATCCATAACCTATACACACATCTCATGTGTCCACCCTCTCTGTGTACAACATAACTATTGAAGGTCATCCATAACCTATACAACCATCTCATGTGTCGACCCTCTCTGTGTACAACATAACTATTGAAGGTCATCCATAAACTATACAACCCATGTGTCGACCCTCGGTGTGTACAACATAACACTCGAAGGTCATCCATAACCTATACAACCATCTCAGGTGTCAACCCTCTCTGTTTATAACATGACTCTTCGGACCATCCATAATCTATACAACAATCTCATGTGTCGACTCTCTCTGTGTACAACATAACCCTTGAACGTCATCTATAACCTATACAACCGTCTCAGATGTCAACACTCTACGCATGGCACACATCGTAAAGGCCATCCGTAGCATTCACAACCACATCAAGTTTCAACCCTCTCTGTTTATAACATAACTCTTTGGACTATCCATAACCTATACAACAGTCTCAAGTGTCGACCCTCTATGTGTATAACATAACATTTGAAGGTCATCCATAACCTATACAATAATCTCATGTGTCAACCCTCTTTGTTTATAACATAACTCTTGAAGGTCATACATAATCTATACAACAATCTCATTTGTCGACGACCTTCTCTAGGTACAACGTAACTCTTGAAGGTCATCCATAATCTATACAACCATCTCAGGTGTCAACCCTCTTTGTTTATAACATAACTCTTGAAGCATAACCATAATCTATACAACCATCTCAGGTGTCAACCCTCTCTGTTTATAACATAACTCTTGAAGCATAACCATAATCTATTCAACCATCTCAAGTGTCATTCCTCTCTGTGTACAACATATTTCTTGAAGGCTATTCATAACCTATGCAAATATGTAAAATTTCGACATTAATTGTAAAAGGCACAGCTCTTTATGGCTATCAGACCCTAAACAAACGTCTCTCATGTGATATTACTACCGTTGATAATCTTCTAGACAAAAACAAATTCGTCTACAATTTTTCTCTAATTTATTTGTATACTAATTACTTATTGTTTTAAAATGGTTTTGATTGTGTCGGATTAGATCTAGTATGTTTACAACATTTTAGAATAGTTTTATTAAATTAATAATATTTATATTTTTCTACAAGCATGATATGTATGTATACTATTTTGAAAATATATTCAAAGGTGGAGATTTGCTATGAATTGAAAGTAGTGTTTAAGTCAAATTTGCATACATCATCAGAAGGATTATGAACACGACTAGAATCTCATAACTATACGCTAATGCTGTTTGGCAACAGAAACTACTGTGGATTCCAGCTATTAGCATCTCATCAGCAACCAGTTATTTTGCAACACTATTCCTCCTTCATGCTTCAACACCTGGGCGACTTACTATCTGCAATTATTAGTTAGAGAATATTTTATCGTTCCTATCAAGTAGAAGGTAGTTTTTTGCCATTAGAATAAGTGATAATCATAAAAAAAATACTATTGCTCTAAAAGTCCAAGTGACCAATTTATTATAAACCCAGCTAATTTATGACTTCAGACAAAGGAAAAATGAGACAGTTTACGAAACATTGTTTAACTGAAAAAAAGAGATTGAAACATTCAGCATAAAGAAATATGGTAAATAAAAATATCTGTAAGTAAGACTACTTAATTATGTATTAACATTCATTAATACATATATCAATACATTACAGACTCTATATTTGATACAGTAGCAACTCCAATGCTATGGTACTTCCATGTTAGTTAGTATTTCACACCTATTCTATGAATTGTGTTTCCTGGACTTCTTTTCTAATAACTCCAACCTCTGAACATCGATGTACATAGTAACCTATATACATCGATGCCTCCGAAGAGTCAGGAGTAATTTTTTCATGCCAGTCATCTGCAATTTTTTTATTCTTAAGACGCTGATCGTCAAGATATGGGCGAATATGGATTTCGAATGAGTGTCATGAATGTAGATGAGCGAATGTAGTCGTTGTTACAAACTAAGGCCGACTACTCCTTAGAAAGTGTAATTAATTAATAGCCCAATGACAAATGAACAACCGTTGGTTGTCAGCTGATCCCTCTCAAAATGTGTTATAACTCTGAATGGGATCGAACTCAGAACCTTTAGCTGGGTTTTAACTAACTAAGCTACAGACAAATTTTATATTATATGGCAATGCACTCATATACCCAATGGCAATCATAGTTCCAAATAAAGTGACTGTTCCCAAGGTCATGAATAACGTCTTTAAACAGTCGTCCTGGGCATGATGATTTCTATAATAATAAAATATAAAGATAAGAAAAAGCAGCCAAAATTCAATAAAATATGATATTAACACATTACAGTGCAATAAATTCTCTTAAGATATTTAAACAAGTTTAATAATTAAAATTTTTAGCAAAATTTAAAGTGTTATTTCATTTTTCTAGAATACATTTTTAATACGTTTGTTTTTATATTTGAGTAGTTCAAAAGATTCATTACTTTGATTTCAGGCTTTTAAGTTAAATTAAATAAAATTTGTCTGAATTTAAATTTGGAGAAATAGACAATTAAATTCTAAGCTTCGAATCTTGAATATTTAGATTGTTTTACTGCAACAGAATCAATTATATTAAAAAGCTCAAAATTGAAATACAGTAACTAACTATACTTTGCGCATCAAAGGCACTCATTTCATGATTAAACATGATATATTATACTAGATGTTTACATTACCTTATATTGAGTCAAGTGGCCCAACACGTCGTCAGATGGCAACCGTTTCGACTAACTCATCTAGTCATTCCCAAGCCGAAAATACATAAAATCTTCACTCTTGTGAAGTTGTCATAAGTCTTCAAAAACACTGAACACACGCACGCATGACACACAAAAAACACAAAGCGGACATTTAATAAAATTAAAATATGGCAGAGACACGGTCGGTACACGGCGCGGGGTGGTGCAGGTTGCGGACAATAAAACTAAATGTCCGCTTTGTTTTTTGTGTGTCATTCGTGCGTGTGTTCAGTGTTTTTGAAGACTTATGTCGACCTCACAAGAGTGAATGTTTTTTGTATTTTCGGCTTGAGAATGACTACATGAGTTAGTCGAAACCGGTCGCGATCTGACAACGTGTTGGGCCACTTGACTGAATATAAGGTAATATAAACCTCTAGTATAATTAGACGGTAGTCCGGAGGCAATTCATTATGAAAAAAATGAAATATTACAACCAGACAAGACAGAATTAATTATGTTATCTCATTTTTTAATGAGTTTTCCATTTGTATATTTCCTGTATACATCCAACTGTAGCAGGGCGATGTTTGAGTAGCACGCCCTGTTGATTGGCTGTGTACTAAAGCCACATAATTATTGTGAAGCGTGAAGGGGTCTACTAGCGTAGCAAAGAATATTAAATTACTTTAGTTAGTATCAATGTAATATATTTATTTAACAAACCAATTATCAAGATAGGGGAGTATTCGGATTTCAAATGAGCGTGTGTATACGAGTACAAATGCAGTCTTTGTTACAAACTAGGGCCGACTATTTCCTAGATATGTCATTTATTAATAATTGAATTACAAATGAACAGTTGGAGGTTATCAGCTGATCTCTTTCAAAATTTGTTATGAAGTAGGGCTTTAAGAGTCTGCAGAGGCTGTCGGCCATGTTGGTTTTAATCCCATAAGAACAATGTTATTTTAGAACCGGACATACGATCACTCGTATCCAAACTAAACAGTTATTTTTTAACCAAACGAATTTAATTCCATCAAGAATGAAACTGTGCGTTGGAATTGCTTTGCGAATTCATAATTATTTTTATAGAAAAAAATTTAGTTTGACGTTTTTATTTTCACCTAGTTTTTTTAAAAAATATGTGTATTTATTCAAAGTATAAAAAGCAAAGTATACAGTAAAATGCACGATAAAGTTTAAAATGACACCTCGTACACAACTTTTGGTCAGTAAATAACGAAAAAATGTGGATTCGCAATTAACATTGTTCTTATATGGCCGACAGCCTCTGCAGGGACCGTTTCGCATAAAAAAAAACATTGCTTTCTATTTCAAGAATTCGGTCAGTAATAATGATTTTTTTCACAACACTCATTTAATTTGGTAGGGGGAAGAACTATTCTAGTTAACCATGAGTTGATTTTTGTAACAAAATTAGTATATCTATGTTTTTTCAAAGTCTTTTTTATACACGTAGAAAAATTAAACTGTTTTAAATACAATCTGTGGTCCACTAAAATGGAACTTCATAACCATGCATTTTTCACATATCTTATTATAATGATAAACACTAACCATACAGTTGAAATAGGACAGCATGTTCAAGCCAGATGTAAGAGTGTACGTTCCCAAACAGCCCTCTTCACCCTTAAGTAGTCGCACGGGGGTATGCAGCACCCCGCGATCAAATATTTTGTTATAAGTTTTGTAGTGGGTTAGTGACATTGATGAGTAATTCAGTAGCTTCTAGCAATCCCATGTTTCTGGGTTCGTTTAGCCTTTTGCGTGTCCTTGAAGCATACAGTGCGGTCAAAGTTGCAGAGGTCCTAGCAGACCCCCGAGCGTTACCGATTTATTTATATTGGGGTACTTCTATACCCCCACGCAACTACTTGTATCACCTTTTTAGTGTACAGTTTTTGTTTATTTCATATTGTAGTTACTAGTAATATCTACATAGCGTACCCTAAATTTTGTAAATATAGTGTCTGGTAGCCAAATTTAAATGTATCAAATGTAACGTGTGTAAAATATGAAGAACGTGTGTAACGTGTTGAAAAACCAGACTCTGACGTTAACTCTCATTATTATTATTTCATTATTTTTTAAAAATATTTCTGGTATTGAAAATGTAAATAACAAAAGATAATATGTTTTTACCTTTTTATGTTTACAGTAAAATAAGTTTTTTGTATTAAACACAATGCATTTCATTATAGTGTACCTACAGTTCTTAATTTTTGCAAAGTTTCAAAAGGTGATTTTGGGGGTAGGTTCAAAAACGCACGTTTCAGATAGAAAGTTATTCTAATTATATATTTCCATTCAAAATACCTTGAAAAAATTAGAAAATAATTTCACTCCCTTGTAAGTATATTAATTGTTAACTTTAACATACATTTTTAACATCCTACCTTTTTTGCTTAGAATAAACAAATAATATTTTTAATAATTAAATACCTTATTATATTTACTTGATAAGTTTATGTATTGCTTAAATATGGATTTAGATTGATATTGGTTAAGTATCATTAACAAAAATTTATAACTCGATTTTTTAGAAGATTTTTTACTGGGGGTTTGGGATATTTAGATTTTAGTGTTTTGTAATCTGTTCAGTAAAAAATAAAAAACCAAATATTCATAAAGTGTTATTTCTGATAAAATTATTTATTTGAACCACACAAATGTGGATGTAAATATTATAGTGCAACAGATTAACAAAATTAAAAACTTAAGAGGGAAATGTTAACTTTGATTTTCTAAAAGATAATAAACAAAAGGTATGATAGAGAATAGAGCTTTGTCACTAGCGAAATACACGTTCCTTCCTGGCTGAAACATGGTGGCTATAAAATACTATAATTTACAAACCAAGAATGTATTAAAAATAGTTTTTTTATATTTAAAGAAATGAAAATGGTCTTTTGGTTAGTCTATTAAATTGCAATGTGTAAGAAAGAGGCACTAGGACAATTGTTACGGTAGTAGAAATTACAATTATTCCAAATTTTTAATTGTGAAAAATATATGAAATGTTTTTAGTAATTTCCACTATGTAAAATACAAATAATCCTTACTAATATATAAACATTACAATTATACTTAACATTTATCTCAGGATCTCTAAACATGTTTTATCATCAATCTCAAACATATTTTCTCATTAGGTTCATGTAATAATATATTGATCATTTGCTTTTATTAGTGGATTCTATTTCCCAAATACATTTTCTAGTTAACTATTGCTAATATAATAAATGGTTCCAAAGAATTAGCACAAACATTCCTCCATATTAAACACTACAAAATCAAAACTTTGAAAATCACCAGTTTGATTCCCAAATATGTTTTTTTCCATATCTCACAAACTATTCAAGTTAGAGACATGCGGTTTTTACTAAAATATTTTTAATTGTAATTACATCTTTACTGAAAATGTAATCAAAATTGTAAGAGCAGTTTTTGAGAAAATTCCATGTTTGTATGTTTTTGCCCATAAAAATAAAAAAAACTAAAATTTCAAAAAAGTGAAAAAATGGTCTTGAGATATTGGCTAAATACACTTGGTATGAAGCTGTATTTCATAAAAATGTATCCATGAATTAGGTCTCTAGCGAAATGCACATACACACAGACAGACGCACATATGGACAGACATCCAAAATTTTTGTTCAAAAACCTCTTTTTTGGGTTCAGGAGACCCTATAATGGTTTTTTAGACCAACTTGGAAAAAAAATTTCGAACACAATTCTTTCTCTGCTAATGCATATGGGAGAAAGTAAAATAAATCAAGTTATTTTTATGTTCATAATCTCTTTTTAAAGCTTGTAATTTAAATATTTTTAGTTACAAATATATTTATTGTTGTTCCAGGTGTTTCCAAAACCTGACTTCACCCTGGATGGACACCAAGCAGAGTTACTGCTGCGACGGCTCCAAGCTGGGAAACGTCAGCGATGCTGGTGTCGTTTTCTCACCACAGCCCTAGGACTTATATTTTTCCTGTTCTCTGTAATGGCAGTAAGCATGATGCTTACTAACGGCAAACGCATGTTCGGTTCCTTGTAGCCTCTCTAATAATGACCTTTTAATTGATGTACAGTAGAACTGTTCTGTGTTTTATCTCTTACTGGATACAATCCATCAAGGACAACTGTTCAACCCCTAATTGCCATTACTATACTGTGTCTTTCTTTATTTTTCAATTATCAACCACAAAGTGCGCCTTCACAAAACCTCTTGAACCTTTGTGCACTAAATGCCTTTGGATTGAGTTTTGTTTTACGCATTATATCACCAATGCAAAGTTCCTTGTCTCTCAAATTCCTCCCCAAGATTTTGTACTGTATAAAGACATTTTTGCTATGCCATAATTTTACTGTAGTTAGCATCGAATTCACTGCAGCAGTTGACTTTAGATTCTGCTGTTCCTTATCCTGATGCAAAACTCTCCCTCTTATCATTGTACAGAGTTCTGTAGAACTCTTATTTAGTGAAGCCAGCTCTCTCTGCAATTATTAACAAACACAGATTTGTTAGTTATATGTGATTTATTTAATGTAATAAAGACTATTCTGTGATGTATATATCTTCTACATGAATGTCTGTTTAGGTAGAATGTAGCTTAGCGTATGTATATGATAGCTTTTTACATATTTAAGATAAGTCAGGTTACCGCCTGGCTTGTGTTGATTTTTGTGAGTGTCTTTTAACATTCTTTATACTATTATTTCACTGTGATTTGAATTGTTTTATATTTTATAATATGTTTGTTTCAATATAATTACCATTAAATAATCATTTTTGTGTAAATGTTCATTATATTTGTTTTAAAAGTGTTAGTCCGGGCACCCAGTTTAGCGCTCTACGGAATTTTGTTCTAGATTTTATTGCAACTGCCGCTAAGTGTAGTAAAGATCCAGACTCACTAACGAACAAGCAATGTTCCCCTAACCTCTCTCCCCCTCCTGCCCTGCCCCGCATAATTGACAGATTAGCATAACTCCCACATTTGTAGTTATTTATAGCAATGAATTTTATATATATTATTAATCTACTTTATTAGCCAAAGATGACAAATTTGCTCAAAATTACAAATTTCAACTCAAGATTTGAACAAATATCATTTATAGAAAAATAATTGATAACACTTTAAAAAATTATATTTTTTTAGATTTACTATATACCAAGTTGATTAGAACCTTTCTTTTGTCCACTATATTCTCAAAATATTAATAAATTATGTCACATGGTTTGTTTTAGAGTTATCCACTAAAAAGACCTATTTAGTTACTTTGGGCAGCCATATCTCCATAAAGACATTTTTAAGAATGTTTTCCCGTAAGATATTTATACTAACAATTTTACTAAAAAAAACTTTCAAAAATAATTTTCGATTGAACACCCTTAAATAGC
This sequence comes from Stictocephala bisonia, assembly GCA_035578905.1. Lineage (NCBI taxonomy): Eukaryota > Metazoa > Arthropoda > Insecta > Hemiptera > Membracidae > Stictocephala > Stictocephala bisonia. The sequence goes on along the minus strand of JAQJVL010000213.1, from coordinate 959,352 downwards.
CAAAATCCCAATGTCATCATTCTAATCTTGAACTTTCTGTAAAGAAAATAAACACTTTAAGCTAATTGCATGGAAGATATTGAAACAAAATGGTAGATAAAATTGATTGTCACAACTCTTGACTTTATACCCACTGTAACTCTATTTTCTCGCCATGAAGACTGAACATGAAGTTATTATAAATGTAATTGTGCTGTTTTGAAAATGCCGTTAGTCAAAGGCTAAATTTTTTACTATATTTCAACAATTCAATGAAACAAATTAAACCAGATTGTTTATATATCAAATTCATTAAAATTTACAACACCTAATAAGTAAGATAACCCTTTAAAAATTAATGTAAGTATTAAAGAGTAAACTTAATTATTTAAAATGATTGAAAAAGTAATTTGCAACTGTGTGATGTGATTTTTAGAGATCACCCATTGGTATATTTCAAAAATGATTTTGTAAAATGTGAGTACCTAAAAGTTTCAACGACTGTGAAGAGTTTTATGTACCCAAGAATAACATTTATTTTTGATTAGAAATGCCTTTTGTAAGTTTGTCTAGTTCAACATCAGTCTGGCTCTTCATGCATCACCCAAGAACGAGTTCATCATCATCCATTGAAATTTCCATTTTTACGAGTCATCCTACACTCTACACAACCTTCATCATTTTTGACAATCCTCCAAGTTTCCTCTTCTCTCCGCATCCTTCCACAGTTGTTCCTCCTATCTTTCAGCAGGGCTATCCTCGGCAATCTATAATATCCCATCTTCTTCATACGTCTCATCCATTGAATCCTTCTTCTTTCCATTGTCTCTTTCAGCAGTATCACTTTCAACCTTCCTCTGGTTATTTCGTTCCTTAGCCTTTCCCTATCCTATCTCCTTTATTAATCTTCTCTACTCCTTTTAAAAATCTCAGTTCTGCTGTTTGTAATCTGCTTAAATCACCTTTGTCCATGTGCCGAGAACGATTTAGCTACAGAAATATGCTAAGGGCTCTATTTTACTCTTTGATATTCACTTTACTTCTAATAATAAGATGGATTTTCTTAGGGTGATTGGTTTTTGAGTAAATTCCTAAGAAATTAATACTTATATACTTTATTCCATTAACAAAAACCTGCTAGGAGATGTAAAAAAATGTTAGTTTATACGTCAAGTTAGACCTGTACATGATGCAGTAATTAATTGGTGTTTATACAGCATTAAAATTACATTAAATTATGACATTATGTTTAATTACATGAAAACTATAATTATTGATTGCCAGTTAGTTAACAGCTTTGATAACTTTTAAGCTAATCAGTGAAATAAAAGGATATAGAATTATAAGAAGTAGTTAATTAATTGCTCACATATTTATTTTCAAGTATCTCAATATGAGAGAAAGATAAGATTGTAAATACTAGTTACCAGAGTGTTACCAATGTCATAAACTCCTTGATTCGGAAACCTTCACCACTACCAACAGTCCAAAAACAATTTATTTGTAGCAATTTTAATTATGAAGGACCTGGAGTATTTTTTGCAATACAAGTGGTCAGCTTCAATACTATTTTTGTTTTTATGTGGCCATTTCCCAAACTGCCAAGTCATCGATGGGGAGTCAATAGCCCTATGGTGAACGTGCAATTTTACCACCAGTAGGTCAAAACACGCTGTTCTATTTCAACTGTATGGATCATGTTTATTATTATAATGAGTACTATATGACTATTAAAGATTTAATCTAGAGGACCATAAGTTTTTTTATTTAAAATCGTCAAAATTTCACATAATTAACCGTAGCAAACTTATAAAAATACTCAATGTTTTACAGTTTCAATTTTTACAGTTATAAATTATGGTCCATTGGAACAGTTTTTCACATATCTAATGACACCTAAAGTGTTACAATATGATAACCATTCGAACCGAATTGTTCAAACAGAAACCTGTGATTTTGGTGTTTTTGCAAAGTCACCTTAATGGCACATTTACTAAAAAGTTGCAAGTTGATGAATACAAACAATTTTAATAACTTTAAAAATATCTCATCTGTTGTACACTTTTTTAACAAGATCAATTCAGGATAATTCAGAAAAAATATTACTGTAAGGAATTAAAGTGAAAAAAATAAGCTTGAAGAATTTAGAGATTACACCTTACTGATACAAAAATTTTTTTATTCAAGAAATTCAAGCATGATTATCTTAATTGAACGATCATATCGTTCAATTTCAAGGGCTTTTATTGAACATACTATACAACATGACTGCTACAACCACATAACCAACAACATGTCAAGAGCTGTGAAAACATCACTTCAACGAGCACAAACCAATAACAACTGCTCTGCCAAAGCTAATTAAGTAAATTAAGTAAAAAATTTCTTTAATTTTTACTTAATATACAATTTGTCATAAGTTGAAATAAAAAGTCATGTGACAGTAAAGAGAAAAATTATGATATTCAACAAGCTCATGAAGATATGTTCTCTCTGGTTGTATAAAATAAATTTCATGTAACTTTTAGTGGGGAGAGATGTCAAATTAAGACACAGTTCAATATTCAGGTTAGACAAGCCCATTTTCGTCCTGTATGCTTGTTGGACATATGTGGTCTTGACGTAACCAAGAGAGCTGCACAGAGATAAAAACTTCACAGTCACATTATGACTGTCACGTAGAAAATTAATTAGTTGAATGAACTAAGCCTACCAAAGAATTTGACCATTTTTAGGAATAAATTTGACTAATGAGATAGTTACTATATATGAATTTAAAATTTTTAAGAACAATAACTAGTAAGAAAAAATTCAATAATTAATATTCATATCGGTTTATATTTTGAATAAAGAGTGCTTACCTCTCCATTGGAATATGAGCATTCAATTGACTTTCATTGCTTGTCGTTCACAGCTTAAATCATGCCTAAACTTCTCACTAGTTAGTATTGAAAATTCTATCGTATAACGAATCAATGGGAAGTAAGAATTTCAGCTGGTTACTGATAATCATGAGGTGAATAAGGCAGCTCATGTTAGGCTTTAAAAAACCTTCGTAATTAACAAACATAAATTTGAATTTGACAAGAATAATCTGTATTGATCGCTTGTTGACACTGTAGGAGTATGGGTGGTTCAGAGGGCAGGTGGAAAGAACGTTATGTGACTTTCAAACCATGACCTCCTTAGAGTTTGTCAAAGTTTACGACTCTCCTGAACTAAGGCTCAGCTTTATATCAATACCCACTTATATTAAGGGAGGGTGGGTTCCTTAATAACCAGGTGCATGATGAGAGAAAAGGCAGGCCCGTTATTAGCCATGTGTATGATGGGAGAGTGGGTTCCTTAATAACCAGGTGCATGATGAAAAAAGGCAGGCCCGTTATTAGCCATGTGTATGATGGGAGAGTGGGTTCCTTAATAACCAGGATGAAAAAAGGCAGGCCCGTTATTAGCCATGTGTATGATGGAAGGGTGAGTGGGTCTGTTTGTATCCTATATCTTTACTGATATCCATAGGATTCCTTTTAAGTGGAATTTCCCATCCATCAAAGATGCTGAAAATCCACTTCCTAATACCCATCAAACACAATATTTGAGAAGTGCTCCCTTCCCACGCAAAGTCCACATGACATTAAACACAAATTGAATAGAGCAGGTATTATGATTATTTTTTTAATTCTAACACTTTGGATACAACTACAGTATTACTGTTATTGATTTGTATTTTAGAGAACAGGAAATTACAAAAGCAAACTTTTGTTTAGTTTTGAACATTAAAAAATTGACTAATTGTTGTAATTCATAAATATGTGATTAGAAGTCAATATAAGGTTTATTAAGAATGTGCCATTTTTTATTAAGAAGTAATAAATATTTTAAAAGTGAAAATTTTAATCAAGAACTGATAAAAGGTTTTGGTAGAGGTACCAATTTTGCAACCATATGGTGTATTCATATTTAATATTCAATTAATTATTATATGTGCTTTGAAAGTGAATAAAAATGGCAAAAATGGCTGTAATGTGAAGCACTTATGTTACATTAGTAGCTTTATAGTAAAATTGTTTTAGATAAATATATTATAAAATCAGTGCTCGGACTTGATTTGACTATTAAAATAATCCAAAATACTGACCAATTAGGTGTGTTAAAAAAAATGTAAATAAAACAAAGTCCAGTTTTATTCATCATGTGTAAAGTTAAATTTTCACTAGTTAAAGTAGATTTTGTAATATTTTGTATATAATATGTAAGCTCAATAACTAGACAAATCGCACTTCTATCCTTAGCGATTTATTTAAAATGAATAATTTAATTTTGTTAGATTTAAGTAAACTATAATAATTGTCCTGTACAAACTGTTACCTTAAATATATTTGAATGCAGGTTTCCTATTTATTTCTTTTCTCGCCCTTTTACCTATTCCCTAATTTTTTTTTTTTTTACCAACTTCTACTTTAACATGAATTGCAATAGTTTGAAAACTTGATGTTTGTAATTCAGTAAAAAAAAATAATAAAGTTATTTATCTTCAAAGGAAATGCCACAGAACTAAAGAACCAATAAAAGAGGTTTTTAAGCTTTTGAGAGTGGTTCTGACAGGATTAACTGCCTCCATGAGCATTCAGTTGCTTGCATCGTGCTTGAAGCTTTGGCTATGTAGACACTTCAGAACTTTCTCAGATGAAGGAAGTGTTCCTGGAATGTCCAGCTGTAGATCAAAAGATTGTCACTGTAGTTGAAGACAAAATTAAATTTCTAATCTTGGGAAATGAGATCCAAAATACAAATAAGAGTTCATTGTTTCCTAACAGCCAATAGGAATGCGGTAAATTAGTAAAGTTTCCAGGGAACGCAGAAACTAATGATATGTTCTGAATTTTCAGAACTAATGATAAGTTGAATCTCACGATAAGCCTGGTTGAATCATAAGCGGATCTAATGAGATGTACTAATCAACAGAAAAATATGTTTTCAGAACATGATAATCAATGAGAAACCTAAACTTAAATCCTCCGCTTAAGAATAAAAAATGCTGGACTTGCACACATAGAGCGATAGGACTCGATGAACTTATTTTAGGTGTTCCTCAATCATTCTCTGCAGTATCTTCTCTTGGACAGAACAAGCAATGGGTGGGAATGTACAGGCTGGGTACTGTCATGAAAATCTCATACTCAAGAAAACGAGTATACCCATTTTGTAGGTGAATGCAAACAGCTCAGCACATCAGGGAAATGTGAGCACAACTCCTCAAGCACCAACCTAAGGAGAAGGTAGATGACCCGATTGACCCAATCCTGATTGTTCCACATCACAATCTACCTTTCAGGGTGCAGGAAGTATTGAAAAGAGCACAATGTCCAACCACATTCCACAGGAACCAACACTCAAAATGTGTGATTATGCATATCCAGCCAGAACAACCATACGACTCTTAGACATGAAATGTGCTCCGAGGATGACATGCACGCTAATGAGAATTCTTCAATTTTGATTTTCGAAGAATTCTGTCCCTAAATAGCAATAGGGGAATTAAAGATGTTCGGCACGAAAGAAAATAGTGTGTTTGACCAAACACAAGTTAAAAAGGTGCTGTAAAATAGAGTAAGAAATGAGACTGCTGGCCAAGACTACAATTTGTCAAGCTGCAGTCCAGAACGGCTCGGTACCCGTGTTTACCAGGAAATTAAGATAAAGTTACACTGAGGAACTTTCCCTGATAACTACGGAGTGCCAAGAATCACCACATCTTCATTGGTTATCCTCCACTAGATGATTACAAAACTGTAGTTAGGGAACTCGCCATCTGAACAACTCCCCACTATCCATTTTTGAACTCATGACGAAAAGTATTGGACCAGACTAGGCAATCCTTCTCCCCCCCCACACACACAAGGAGGACAAACTCTTGTTTTAACTGCTAGAACAGGGACACCTCCTGATACACTTTTCGCTTAACCCACCTGAACTCAATGAGAAAAGATGTGTGAAATTGGCCTCTCTGAAAGTCATTGGCTATACAGCAAAACTAGCTTGTGAGACCTTTTGCATTCTAGAGAAAAAAAATACGCAGACAAAAATGCATATTCATAGACATTTTCTTGACACAATTGTCAGACTTCCTCTACATGAGAAAAATCCAATAACCATACTAAGAGTCATACTCGGTTTTTCCATTGTAAATCAACCATCAACATAACTTTCTAATAAAAGTAACTGTGATTTAGGTAAGAATTTTCTTAATCATTATGAATTTACATTGAATTAATGATTTAACGTAATAATAAAACACAAACATTAAACCTCATATCTATTGTAAATAACTAGTATCAAAAACGGTTAAAAAATTGTCCCCAATGAAATGACAGTTTAGCCGTGAACCCAAGTTCAAATAATAAATAGGATCTTTTGCGTTAATTCACTACCACTACTTTTGTTTTGTAATTACAGTTAGGTGGCTACTAAAGTTGATCAAAAACTGGTAAATCCATTGATTGACTTACCACCGAATGCGATCTCCGTGTGTAAGTTCTTGGTAAGCCTAACCTAACCTAACCTGGTCTCATCACACAACGACACAATCTAGAATTTTATAAAAAAATGACAAGCTACTCTGGTCAAAAATTTCTGCAAATGCTTCCTTGTAAATTAAAAAACATCCAATCAAATAAAGTATTTAAGAAAGAATTAAAAAAGTACTTAATCAATATCGCTCCATATACAACAGATGAGGTATTTGAGACAGCTAAATAATAGTATAATTGTGGATAGTAATAATGTTGTAATTTTGAAAAACATAACATTGTTATACAGTATTACAAAATTGTAGACCTTTAGAAGAACATATTCTAGTTCTAAGATTTAATAGTTTAATAATATAGTTTAATAAGGTTTAATAGTTTTTAAGGTAAAATTTATATTATCATAATATCATATGACACTATTCTTAGTATACTATGCAAACTTTGAATAAAGAATATTTTAATTGAATTGGAAAAAAGCCCTGGCTGTTGGGCTATTAATAAATTGCCCTTTCTGAGGAACAGTCGAACTCAGATAGTAACCAGACTACACTCATCCACACTCATATAACCATTCATATTCGCCTTAAAATACCAACAACATTGTGTCGGCGTCTCATATATAAGAATAAGAATAAGCGATAAGACAAGGCTAGCGATATCGGATTCCTAGTGGATAAGGAATACCATAGTGGACGTAAAAATGAGTGGGGAACAGTTTTTAGAGCAATAGAATATTTATAAAGCGGTAGTGAATTAACCTAAACAAAAAAGATAGTGGTAGTGAATTAACAGAAAAGATCCAATAAATATTAAACAGAATAATAATTACTTAACACAAATTAACTAATATTAGGAATAATGTCCTCAGCAAGAACTAAGGATTCTTTTATTCAACATCCAGCCACAATATTTGATTAATCTTTCATTACAGAACCACGTGGTATTTTACCAGTGGTGTTACAATATTTCTCCAAGTTAATAACTATGCACTGTATTTGGAGTGGTTGGGTAGCATTGGTAAGCAGAGAAGACCTAAACCTCTAGGCACTGATGCCATGTATGCTCACCATTAGGTACAAAGTCAATGTTCTACATTCCTTGGTTAACTCCAAACCGCACCTTATGTTAATACGCAGATGGCAGCACTTGCCGGCTGCCAAGAGGAGTAGGGGGGATTCTCGTGGAGTGCCCAAAATGCGGTAGCGGAGGCATTTGGTAGTGAGACGTGTAGCACAGTAGTTAGGCGTGTGTACTGGGTCCTTCACCCCTTCTAAAATATATAATTCTAAGTCCTTATATATAATATGTGAAGCCGTTTTTTGCCAATGCAACTCCTCCTTTATTTCTTAACCGTTTGAAACAATCGAGGTGTCAAAAGATTCACCTCTGTTTGTAGTTGAGTAATATGGTCTTAATTCTTCTAATTTTTCACCCTGAAGGACACAGGAAACTCTCAAAATTCGTTTTTCGGCCATAAGAATAACATAGAGAGAGCTTTATAAGAATCGAAATTAACAGCTGTTCAAATGTAAACAATAATTAACAAAAAGTTTTAACGCCTGTTTAAATGTAAACAATGGTGTTTGTAATATTAATGAGGTTAGATCTTTCATAATGTTAAACCAGGAAAGGTTGATGGCATGGTAATCTAATGCAGTTATTTTATGTATCTAATTAATCTTTACCTGTTAAACAAATGAAATAAACACGTTTGAAATAGACAAAGTAATATCAATGGATGTTTATGATAATAAATAGGTAGCAAGGCAATTAATGTGAGTGAGATACTGTAAATAAATTTAATATTGTAAATTTACGTTATGCAGTTAAACTACCATTATATGTAGTAAAGAGTCACTAGGCGAGGCCAAAGTATAAAGAGCCTATGACAAATAACAAATCTGGTTAAAAAAGTAATTATTTTTTAAAATGACTTTTTTATTCAATAAATGTACAAAGTAATGATAAAATGTAATTAACTTTTCTCTTAAAAATAAAAAACAATTTGTGAACCAAATGGAATGTTCTTTATTACAAAACATATATCTAATATTTAAAACATGTTACTGTACATACATTATAAACATTAACATCATGTAATTAAGCTTATTGCACAATAATGAACACTGCAAACAGACCTAAAAATTGTTTTTATAAATTACTTAAACATGTAACATAAAAAATTCCAAAAACATGTGAATAAATATTACCTTGAATAATCGACTTTTCACCACTTTGAGGAAAGAGCCCTTACTAGCACTAAATTCTTGCTATGAGAATGTTTTTAAAAGTTATTTTATGGTATTAACTCATACCATGGAACTCATAAGTTAGGTTTTTTTGTTACTTTAAGTTCTCAAAAACCCCAAGAGATTAATTTAGAAAATACAAGAAAAATGTAATTATAAAAGGTATAAATTATTTAAAAACAATAAACATTTTACATTTTAAAATAAATGTTCATCATAACATTTTTTTCAGTTTTAGATTTGCTGACAATGTCTAATCAGTACAGAATATTAGCAGTTTTGATTGCCTTATACTATTTTTAACAAAAGTGTATTATTAGTTGAATTCACAATTAATTTAAACATATTTTAAATTATCTCTAAAATAATACTCAGGTGCAGGGGTTGATTGAGTGGTTCTCTAACATTTCCTGTAATGCTAATTACAGAGACAGTAAATTCTCACTAACTCAACAGTCTGGGTAACTCGGTAGTCAATGGCTTGCAGAACGCAAGTCTATCTGGCATTGGATTATGTTTATTTTGATTTGAAGGAATACTTGAGGCTAAAGTGCCACATTGCATTTTTCGCAAAATCAAGGACTGTCTGTAATGATTATTTACATTCGTCCGGCGAATCCATGATGCAGCCAGGTGCTGAATTAATAAAAACCATCTTCAACTAAACAAGTTTTTCAGTATATTTAACTGTAATATAATTATTCAATGTTAAAATTTTTTTGCAAACACAATAACCATATACAAGTAATACATTTATGATATAACTCAAGTCTATTGTATGGTCATTTACTTAAAACCTTTAAAATTTCAATGTTTGGATAGCTCGACCCCCCCCCCCCCCAAACTAAACAAAATCTGGGTCCACAAAGTTTTGAGTTAATGAAGTTTTACTGTACTTTAAAATGACACCAATAATAATAGAAATAGTAAAGATCGCCCACATGGCTTTCCAAACTATGAACATTCAGATATCAGATAAATATTGTACTAGTAACTTCTAATACAATGTTTCTGAAACTTAAACATCACAAAAATATTCGTTACAACAAATAGCCTAATGAGGAAATATGTTTCTTACATACAATTATACTGACAACATCAGAGGCACTTGGTCTTGAGTTACTCCAATAGAACTCACTTACTTAGACAAGTTATAAGATGGTTAATGATAAGCAAGTAAACTACAAGAAAATTGAAAGCAGAGAGTAATGTTTGGTCATATGTTGAGAAAGGATGAAGATAGGCTACCATAGAACACATGAACTAAAACTGATTGATGAAACGATGCTTAGATCTAGAGTGAGGTGTAAAGAAATAATAATAAATGTCATAGAAATAAGAGAGATTTAGTTGAACATTAAGCTAGAGAAAATAAGAAGATAGAAAATAGTGTTGAGTCTCAGTTCATCGGCCCATCATATATATATGAACATTAAAGACCTTATACAGTATACATTAAAGATGTTGACTACAATTAATTTTGTTTCACTGTTGTCATAACTAAAATCTGGATGTTCTTGTATTTACCATGTGAAGGTGCTATTCAATTAATTCTATCGCCAATGGTGACGTAAATAGCTCCTTCACATGACCAATAACTATTGTTCTAGACAGTAGTTATGTCGTTGATAAACTTGCCTATATTTTATGAGTTGAGCAATTATTTCTAAGCACATGTTCTATATTATACTAAAGAAAAATCAGATCGTAAACGGTTCTGGAGGAGGAGTGAATTCAGATGGCACTTCATCATATTTGCTGGAGAGGGCGCACATCTCAGGGTAGATGACCCAGGTGAGACGGAAGTCATTTTCATTGGTCGGTAGGTCTTTGACAATTTGTTCATTAAAAGCCAAACCCACTGTTATACATCTTGACCCAGTGATCTAGAAAAATATTCCAGAATAATAGTAAAATATTTTGATAGAGCTTCAAGAACAAGGAGTAAAAAACAATTAGGCACAATTACATAAACTACCAATTAGGAGCATTATCTAAAATTTAAGATTTTAAACTATATAAGTTTAACATATTAAGAATTAAATAAGTATATTAACATGTGCCCTATAAATCACAATTTAAAGTATAGTATATTATTCACTAAAAATAAATTCAGAAAGAAAAGAAACTGGATCCAATTATACAAACTAAATGCACATATTAATATTTAGTGTATTATGGATTAGGTTTTTAATGGAACTGATGTAATCTAAAATGAAGCTGGATGTTATTATTAACTCTCTCACTTACACAAATAATAAATTTCCCAAAAAATTTAAAAATGTAATTTTAACATGTATGTGTGGGTTGGTGTTCAATACCACCACCGTACATGTATGTGAACTTTTAGAAAGCCAATGTTTGAAAATTTGCTGAAATTAAAAATAATTTTCTTGAACACTGAGTTGGGAATATATAGACCTATTACAGGAGTTAGATCGAAACTCTTCTACGTTATTCCAACCAAAATTGAATTCGAGGTTCATGGCCTCAAATCATCAGAATAAACATTTTAAGGCACTTTCCGCCTGGGGCCTTAAGCTTACTTCGAACTTTGCCAAGTATAAAATAAATGTTGAGTAAACTAGCCCATTCATTATGTTTCATGCTTTCTATATGAATTCCTCTGGTATGAGGACAGCAGTAAATGTGGTTTTTCCATAATCATTTGACATAATGTCTCTACCTTTCTTTTATATTGAATTAAACTGGTATGAATATCACGTGTTTGTAAAAAACATTTGGTATAGTATGACTAGCATTATTGTCTGCAGTGCATTTTATTTAACCCACAATAAAGGTGTGTGCGGGCCTCTAAATCAATCAGTATTATCCAAAAATCGATCATCCAAAATGGGCTTGGTCCCATCAACTTTGGAAAATCACATACCTAGTGTACATAAGGCTAATTTACTAGCTGCTAATGTTAGCCCTTACTACAAGCTAGACTCACTGGCGCTAATATTTCTATCTACATGTGGCTAGTTATTAGCGCTCACTGTAGTAGTAGTACAGCGCTAGTAACTCATTTGTAGTAGAGTACAACTGTACAAATGACGTGATCACAGAACGCAGTAGTGATTGTCCTTAAAATAAGTCTTCAGTTCGAAAATGGATTGGGAGTTTCTCTCATATATCTTTTGTTCTAATTGGTGTCTTAGGTATCCCACAAACAAGGTTCAGTTTTGAATGTTTGTAAAAATTGTACTCTCCGAACAACACTCCAGTTTAGACCAGACATTGTGAACACACAACCACTCTATTTGACAAACAAACAATAAATAGCAACTAGCGATTAGAGCATGTTTCGAGCGTGCGCAGTCAGTTAATGACGAGCTAATTCACTAGCACTAGTGGTCACATGACTACCTCCACCACTCAGCGCTTGAATTATCAAACATGTTTAAAGCGTCTAGAATGCGAGTAAAATGCTAGCGTGCTAGTGTCATCACAGCTAATGGGCCGTTTACACAGAGCTAATTCAAAAGCGATAATCAATTAGCAGCTAATATTAGCTTTACGACGATCTTTATATTTTTTTTTTTCTAGTTGATGGAAATGTGCATTATACATATCTTGCTGAGATACTTATTGAAGTTATAACAGTGGACAATTATGGAGAATTCGGGCTGTACCAATAGCAATAACCTTATGATACAATTAGAAAATCTGCCACTTCATACAACATGAGCATAATGACGTAACAGTGACATTATGTAAAACTTAATTGAAGCTGTAACTGTCTTAAGTAAATTTGATTTGATTTGGTTTACATTTTTTAGCAATCTATTGATTATACACAAACACTTAAAAAAATAGTAATTTTTTATTTATCAATTTATTTAAAATATTGAAAACCCTGCTGACTGATAGAATACAGGTGTTAATTTGATTTTTACATGCCAATTTACAGACATAGTTAAAAATCTGCGTAGAGAACATTATAAGCACTACTATAGTAAGTAAATGGCGTTGTACAAGTGGAGCCTGAGTTGGAAATAGCACAGGTTCGAATCCAGTCTGGACTGGAAATATTTATCAGTAATATTCACCTTCTACTGTACTGGTTTATTACTTTATACAGTATGTCTGAATAAGTTCCCTAAACAGTCTATGGGGACTGGGCATAATAAGGCTAGGAAGAAAATCAACTTCACTTTTAAAAAAATTCTATTTTAGTACTTCTTTCATTTATATTACGTATCTATATAGATTTATAAGAGTATATACCTCATCATTCTTAGCTAGAAATCTGTCATAATAGCCTTTTCCATGCCCCAGTCTTAAGTTGTCGGAAGTGAAGGCAACACCTGGTACCACAACATAATTGACACCTCCTGTTAAAGAAACAGTAAATTATAACACTTTTCAAAAGAAAACATTTACTACAGAAATAATTTCAAATTAAATACAAACCTAAGAGCTATTTAAATCAATCCATAAAAAAGTATATTTTATAAATAATTAATTACTAAGGGTAATATTGTAAAACCTGAATAACCAACTAATCAAGCTAAAGATGTTTCTCATTTCTTTTGGTAGAAACTGTAATGAGTAAATGTTTTAATGCGTAGTTGTTGCACCATAAGTTTGTTGCGTCGTATGACAGACGAAAGATTATGATTAGTGTAGGTGTTCGTTTTTAGAGCGTCGCCTAGTAGAGATGGCCCCTATGTTTTTTTTATGTTATGATAAATGACACTTTAGTAAACGCATTTGTTATTTATGTACATAACATGGTGGCAAAACAAAAACAACCAGTAGTACGCCGTGAGTTTGCAAAAACATTGAGTGAAGAACTCATGTTACCATGGTTACAAGAGCGAATACAACTTCCAACTTTACAGTGTCACTTAAAGACAAAAATTGAAGACATCCTTGGTCAAAAAGCACCTACTGTTGAAGAAGAACCTCAAGGAACACAACAAAGGAAGATTTGTTCCTTCTGTCCTTCGAAAAAAAGAAGAATGACACGTTTTAAATGTTTTAAGTGACAGCGCTTCATGTGCTTAGAACATCAGGGAAAAGTCTGTGTAAATTGCATTTAAAATTAACTATTCAAGAAAAAGTTAAATGAGCAGTACTGGCATCTTCTTTCTGTTGAACCAGATATCCCTGCAGAAGGTGCATTTCAACTAGTATTTGTGTTTTAACAATTTTATTACAAAGTCTGTATTATCCGAGTTCTGAATATTCAAGGCAGTCTTGCACCATGTAGCTCGGATGATTTACTTGATTTCTCTGTATATAGAACAGAAGCATATTTTATAAACCAATATATTTTGCTTCTGTATGGCTATCAGTTCTTATCTGGCAACAAAGTTCTTCATTACTTCGGTTAAAATGATTAAATGAATAAAAGGTCCTCATATTAAATTGTTGGGATCTTAAGTGTCAATTCACCACAACTAATTTTTTTTGTTTCTGTTAATTCAGTACCGCTTGATAAATATTCTATTGCTCTGAAAGCTGTCTCCAATTATTTATATACACTGTGGTATTCCTTATTCGCCAGGAATCCGATATGGCTGGCCTTATCTTATCACTCTCCAAGAACTTTAACAAGGAGGGCGCATTCGATGATAAGTCAATCACTGGATTTACCAGTTTTTTATCAACTTACTAAGCAACCTAACCTAAAAAAAGTAGTGGTAGTGAAGTAACAGAAAAGGTCTAATTGTTACTTTCTTTTTGTTAACTGTTTAAGTTTGATAAGAAATTATCGAAATACTGTAATAGCAAAATACGTCATTGACCAGCATTATATAGAAAATATATTATAAAATAGTTATTAACCCTCGAGCGGGCGCTTCACTTATAAAACAGGAGCGGGCGCATGCGGAGTTTTATTCCGCAACACTAAATTGCACAAATTTTACCCATTTTACTTCTAGTTATAACGCAGCAATATTTTATTTAAATGTTGAATAACTTTATTAGGAACCAAATGTCATTGTTAATAACATTAATTGTTCAACTAAATATAAGTAATATTTTAATTAAACAAATTAAGTAATTTTCTAGTATAAAAAGGGTATCACTGTTGGTGTTATGTGAGAGGGCGCATGCGGAGTTTTGCTCCGCAATAATGCAATTATACATCTATGCAAACAAAATATATTTTATAATAATTATAAATTAAATAATACATAAAAACATACATATATTTTGGTATATGTATAAATATACACATAGTTTGGCCAATTTTACGTGTTATGAATATAAATAAAAAAAATTCTAATTTGATTACTAATTCTAATTTGTCTAAATTAATAATAAAATATCAATTGTGAAGTTTGGTTATGTTTAGTAAACAATTTATACTATACATTTACAGAAAAGCTACATAGTATAAATTAAAATACATATGAAATAAAAATTCATTTCATTTCAGCATTCAATTCAGCTTCATTTCAGAAGAAAGGTCGTATTTCTTCTCTTCTTTCTTCCCTTTCGACACTATCAAGCATTCCACGTAATCTCTCCTCTTCTAATAAATCCATAGTGGGATCAGTGTAATATAAAGCGGAAACACCAAATAGTCATATACTTCACTAACAGACACAACTAAAACAGTCACCTCTAACACAGAAGGGCGCACGAGGAAATAAACTCCGCACTAACCACTTACGCGATAGGGCGCACGCGGAGAAAACCTCCGCAAACTGACACTGCGTCACTGAAGCGTAGTTGGTTCAATCCCAGCTTCATGTGCTAATGGTTCTCAGTTCGATCCCAATCAGAGTCAATACATTTTGAGAAGGATCAGCTGATAATCACCGGCTGTTCATTTGTCATTGGGCTATTAATTAATGACACTTTCTAAGGAATAGTCGGCCTTAGTTTGTAACAATGACTACATTCGCTCATCTACACTCATCACACTCATTCGAAATCCATATTCGCCCATATCTTGACGATCGGCGTCTTATGAATAAATAAAAATAAAAAAAAAAAGACAAAGAACCAAGGTGGAAGGGGGGGTAAAAATAGCTTTGGGGGATTCCCGGAATGAGGCTCGTGAGGTACGGAGCCGGACACGACTGCGACACCAATTGTGCATATTTATTTTAACAAAAACTAAACGTGCGGAGGAAAACTCCGCAAGCGCCCGCTCGAGGGTTAATTTGTTTCTTTATACTTAAACTTCAAATTGTCAACAAATAGGCAAATGAGGGTTGTGAAGAGAGTGTAATTTTTGTTACTAATGAAGCCAACTGATACTTATATAGAGCCTCTTATTGATAGCCAAAAAGCCAAGGGACCTAACATTAATTGTAAAATTCAACTCGTTTAGTATGTAGCTGACAAGCCTGAAATTAATTTTTTTCTCAAGCATAATTTTTGAACTGTGGTCATATCAACACATGAACACCTCATACTTCTTTAAAGTGTCCACACTGATAGCAACCACTGAGTAGACACCATGATGGTATTAAGAGACTGAGAACAGAATCCATCGCCTACAATCTTCATAACACTTTTCCACCAAGTAGCTGAGTTACAGCACTAGAAAAATGGGGCAAAAAATATAAAAAAATTATTACTTTGATGAATATAGAACAAACAGAAAAAATAAAGTTAAATAAATAGATAAAAGAGATTATCAGACAAGTTGTATCTTTTCCGTTAATTCACTACCACTACTTTTTTTGTTTCCATTAATTCACTACCGCTTGATAAATATTCTATTGCTCTAAAAACTGTTCCCCACTCATTTTTACGTCCACTGTGGTATTCCTTATCCTATAGGAATCGGATATCGCTGGCCTTATCTTATCGATTTACAAGAACTTACACACAGAGAGCGCATTCGGCGGTAAGTCAATCATTAGATTTATCAGTTTGTGATCAAGTTTAGTAGCCATCTAACCCAAACTAACCATAAAATAATTGCGATAAAAAAAGTAGTGGTGGTGAATTAACAGAAAAAATGCGAATTAATGGAAAAGGTCCGACAAATGAAATCGTGTTTTAGGCATGATTCTTCATCACTTATAGCCTTAAACAAGATTTTTTAAGAAATGTCAATTAATTCTAATCCAAGTATGTAAATATGGTATACTAAACATTGAATTCATTTACAATCATACAAATAAATCAATTCCGTTTAGTGTTAACAGCTTACCCGTCTCTAAACAATCCTCTCTGTTGTCACTTTCTAATGGTTGAATTATTCCCCACTTGGACTTTGGCATGGTCTTCAGTTCATCAAAAGAGTTTAATTTTACCATCTTCATTTCATTGCCACTTACGCTGTAAAAATATTAATCATTAGCTTAAAAACAACCTTAATTGATAAGCTAGTACAATTAATATCATTCCATTTAATAAGCACTTTATAACTGTATAGGTAGAAATAATCCAGAACAATTTAATAAAATTTAAAGACATTTTCCATAAAACTGATTCCTTGGTTGTTATGATGCGTGCTTTCAATCATTTTAAATTTTTAAGCAGAAACAATCTTAGATTAACATTTTCCGAAAAAAATGCAAGTGGAGATACCCACATTAAAAAAAAAAAAAAAAACTGAAAAGTTCAGGAAACTTGCTATAATCCTTGATTACATATTCAGGAGTACCATCAGGATTAATTTGTTATATATACATTTTTGTAAAGTAACAGACATTCCAGAAACCATCAGCATATTTTTGTATTTATGAACTGTGTTAAAATTTGTGATTATACTCTGTCACAGAGAAGGAATAAACAGAGGTCCAATAGTGTGCTTTCAAGTATGGAAATTGATGTAAAAGAACTTCTGTTTCTTCCTTATCTATGACTCTATATAGGTTGGGATTAAGGAGGGAGGGAGGGAGAAGTGGCTAATGCTAGCGCAACATAGTAGCTGAACTAAAACCAAGATAAAGCAAAATGCATCTTCAATTCATCATTTATGACGAGACTATCTGCTGTATTCTAAAGATCTATAGTAAAAATAGTGTAATAACAATATATCAACTTACAGAGGAATATAAACTTGTTTCTTGAAGTTAAAAGCTTCTTTTAAAATGTCATAGGTGCCTACTTCATTCTTCATATTTACATAGATTGCTACTCTCTCTGCTCGTTGAAAATCAGGATGCTTTATTAACTGAAATAATAAAATAAATAAATACTTATTGCAGATTATGTTAGAGGCATTACACCAAAATATTTATCCTCAGATATAGAGCTTTATTTAGATCAACTTGCCCATTCACGTGTATATTCAGGCAAATGTGAACTCCATTAAACAGGAAAAGTGCAAATAGTTCAAAAGGGGATTAAACTATATGAAACAACAGCTTAGACCATTAATTCCCTTATTTAAAAAATGGATTGCTTTATTTTTATGTGTTCCTGAGAACCCAAAACAATTCCTTTTCCAAAATGTATTTACAGGTCTATTTTACCATGGAAAAATTATATTCACTATATAACTATTCTATGATTTATTGTATGTTCTTACAACAATTTTAATTCATATATACAAGTTAAAATTGTTGTAAAAACATGTACTGAAAACAAAGCAGTAGTAGTAGTAGTAGTAGTACTAGTACAGTGACTACAACAACTGTTTGGATTTCAAGTTTCAACGAAGCACTATTTCAATGGACTGCCAAATACCATATATGGGCAAATGCTGAGGGGAGCACCGAGAAGTACTTATAAAGTGAGAATAAATTTTAATATATATCACAGTGGTTCCCAACCTTTTACTTCTAAGAACCACTAGACACTTGGTGAAAATATTGGTGAACCAAGATATTTTAAATAAATTAAATTTCATTAAAAATAGTATTGACACTTTAATAAATTGCCCATATGTTTAAAACATTATGCAAACAAGATAAAAGGCTTATATAAAACAGCCAATCTCAGTGACTGTCTTGGTCTTAATCGGCTACCCATAACCGTGTGGTGGAAATGGTAAAATCCTGCTAACCCGCCCATAAATGTATGGGGGAAAATTTCAACGTTTTGCTTCAAAGACCTTATACAGTAGAACCTTGTTGAAACAAACCTCAATTTAACGGTTTCCTTGATGTAACGAATATTTCAAAATCCCCCTAAACTAGCTATAATACTTAACAGTAAATATACCTCTATAATACGAATAAATCATGCCCAGTAACTCAATATAACAAATTTTCTATCTTCCTAAAGTAGGTTAGTTATACCTCTGTATAACGAATTGTTTAACCATCTACATAGTGAATTTATTCTTTATATAACGAAATGTACCTCTTACAGACTCTGTATAACGAACAAATATTTTTATGTGAACTTTTAAGTGAATTTCGCCTCAGCTGCAGTGGCCGTGAGAACCGTCTAGCTCCTCTTATCTCAGTGCTTCCTTACTTTCCAGTATTTTTAGTGTCATTTCCTGTATTTACTGATTACCGTTTTAGTGCGCTACTGTTTGTTGTAAAGGCCTCTACAGACTATCAACCATCAAACAGTCTATGGCACAGATTTAGCAAAATTCCAAGATCTGTGTGAGGGACAATCGCATAGTGTGGAGGGAATTTTAGAGCGAGTACAGAGGTCTGTTCGATGATCGCACGTCAATATTTTCATCCGATGTCAGCACTTAAATCGTATAGTCTAGAGGCAACATGGCAGATTCGATGAGCGATTCGACCAAGTTTTGGTACTATGCATGCGCGGGCCCCACTGCCGAGCACATTCTGCTCCAAGTGTCTTGCCGCTACTTACAAGTGTGACTGGGTTTCTTTTTATTGTGTATTGTTTACTTAATTCTTTTCTTAAGTTCTTACATATGAGACGCCAACACAACATTGTTGGTATTTTAAGGTGAATATGAATGATTATATGAGTGTAGGATGAGTGTGGATGAATGTAGTCTGGTTACTAACTGAGTTCAACTGTTCTTCAAAAAGGGCAATTTATTAATAGCCCAACAGTCAGGGCAACTAAGGGACCTACAGCTTTACTTGGAATCCAAACCACGTAGTGCTGGTCTGATTTTCAGCTAATTGACAAGTCTGATACTCAATTAAATGAAACATAGAAAAGCTGCGTCCTGTTACTTTGTCACTAATAGTCTACTGAGGTTATCTCTTTAATTAATGAAATCACTTCTATATAACGAATATTTTCAATCTTATCCCCAATATAACGAACCTCAACATAACAAATGTTTTTTAAACCCCTTCAGATTTATTACATTAAGGTTCCACTGTATTGATATGGTAAGAATTTGACTTATCTCAGTCTTGTTAGATTAAATATCAAGAGCAACTGCCTGCTCATATTTTGACAATGATTTACACTAAACAGTGTTAGTTATAACACTACGGCCCTTATGATGCACAATAGATATTCTACTTTACTTTAAAGTCTATTTCTTAGAAAAATAGTGCAATAAAAGAATTGTATGGTGAAATGACACTGTCTTTTTCTTTCACAATATTTGGTGCTAATAGAATCATTTACCAAAAACCTAATGGTGGACCACACGTGGGATCACTGATATATAGGCCCTTTTTGATAGACTTACATTAACTTAACTTAGCGTAACTGCTTTTTATGTAACCTTCATACATAATATCGAGTAGCCGACAACTAATAGAAAGATGGTTAGCAAATTCTTCACACCCACTCTCTAAACTAAAATCTTCAGACTGATTAAAATTGGAGAGGGTCATTGCGAACCTTGATGCTGAGTATCCAATTATGACGGTGACCAACGAGCACTGCATACTTCTCTTACAGATCGGCATATTTAGTTGGAAAGAGCTATATCTAGCAACGAGTTGATTTCGTAGTTTAAACCATGACTTGAATAATGCTTTTATTGGAGGTACTAGTGTTATAGTTCTATTTTGTTATGTCGTTTTTAAATGATACTTTGATATATATTTTTAATAAATTATCAAAAAATGTTTAGCCTAATTTCATTACAATTGAGCAATTTTTATTTGTTATTTGTATAAGCTCTAATAGATGTGCTTTCGAAGCTACTACTGACTGCAGATTACTTAGATATGTTCATGGTACATATATTTAACTTTACCGTTACTAAAGTCTGAGGACTTTATCTAACTGACACTAATATAATAGAAGAGATAGGGCATCAGAAAACTTATCTTTGAAGACAAATCCCTAACACAGATAAAATAAGATAAAAAAGCAGAATAAAAAGTCACTCTCATTGTTCAAAATTGTGTATTTCACAATTTATTTCAAGTTTCGAACGTTTGTTAGAGAACTTGTGTTTTCAAGTACGTTACTGATACTCAATCTCTCCTATTACATTAATTCCTGATCTACTAGATATAACCTAACCTCAAAATACTTATAGTTTATTCTTAATTACAAATGATTTAGTCCTTGGTAAAATGAAATAATGAGTAATTTTTTTTAAATAATAACAAACATGATGCTTTCAGTTGGAAAATTACATGCCTAAACTTTAAAATAATGTAAAACAAACTTAGTATATATTAAATTACTGTTATACATCAAACTTACCCTCATTGAGATGGTATAAGATTGTTTAATTTTGTCTGTATCACTCATATTCTTCAATTTATTTTTTATTTCAAGACGTAATTTACTTTTTTCTTCACGAATGTCTAAAGAATGTGTGGACATGTTTGCAACTGAAAACAGTATATTCACATATAAAATATTAAAAATAAAGGTTGAATAACATAATTCTAAAAATAATAACATTCATAAATTGTGAATAAACAGTACACTGGAACCTTTGGATCTAAAATGATTTACACAGCTGACTACTAGTGAAAGCTGTCAACTAAATTAGTATATAACATTAATACACAGAGCTATCTTAATGAATTCATAAATAATTATTAACGTTTTTCTACTATCAGATTAAATTTAGATTCATCACTATAATACTGATCATTAAAAAAAATTGTTCCTAAAGTACGAGTAAATAAATAATTTTTTAAGAATTTCTAAACTTGAATAGGTTAATCTGACCACGGTCTTAATTGTTAACAGGATAAAATTCTTGTATTTATAATTAAAAATTAATAAGGTGAACAAGCTTATAAAATTATAAGTTATTTGATCATATTTTGGGTACTTATATATATTAAAACAAAAAAAAACAATAAATATATGTTATATCATATGCAAAATCAGCAAACAACGAGATGTAATCAGACTGATAAACTTTGGCAAGATGATTATAGGCTCTGCTAAAAGCTAATGGAATTCGCATGCTAATCAGTCTGTTATAATCCTAATAAATATTGTTATATGGAAAAACGCTCGAAATGCCAATAATGTGTTTATGTATAATAGCATTTTTAATCATACAATAAGATTACAGCAGTGTATAGCAGAATCTGAACGATTATTTTATTTATTTTGTTTTAAAGAAAAATTATAAGAATAATAAATTATTCTGCCCATTTACTTAGTACTGTTGATTTCCTCTTTCTATTCAATGCCATATGTATTATAGCCAGATCCCCCCACCACATTAAACTTATAACCTTCTTACACTGATGTCCCTAATGCTCGTTACCTGCCATTATTTAACATATCTTAACATGTTTGCTGCGAGTGATAACTACGGACTGTGCGCGAGATGCATGCAGTCGGTAACTGAAATTATCAAAATTCTTTTGTTCTGAGTAGAAGACAATGTTTAGATTGAAATCTAGCTGTCTTGATGGTGTTTTTCTCGATTCTCAAGAGATAATTTTCCAGCGTTTTTCAGTGTTTGTTTCATATTAAGCTGTTTTATTAGTTTTGTAAGAATTTAATTTAAGACAATACTATTGAAAAATGTCTATTCTTTCTTATTCTTACTTACGAGACGCTGACACAACGTTGTTGAGGAAAACCGACGACTGAATTATATTGGACTTCGTGGCTCAAAACGCCTTCCAGGTGCAGGCAGTAATTTTACAAACTAGCGAGGGAGACTATCCTTGAGAAAAAATGGTAACTGTAGTTACATAACTTACAATATGGCTGAAAATGGTGTATTCACCGGTCCATCCTTTTAATCTATCTCAATGAAAAGCATTATTATTTTAAATATTAAATGTTAAATAGCAAAATTAAAGCATTAAATATTAAACAGCAATCATTATTAAATAAAGATATTGCGATGATTTTAAGTAGCTCCTCTAACACTAATCTCATTTTTTTTCAAAAGCAAATGCCCACCTGACTGTTCACTAATAGTGTTAATAACTTAGTCTGATTTATTTATTTTTTTTTTTTAATTTAAAGGTTTTATTTCTTTAATTAATTTTACCCTGTCTTTTTCCTACAGCATGTTGACTGTGCAAAAACTCATTCGGAAAGGGGGACAATCAGTCTAGTATAAGGTGATTATTAATGATAAATATTTCCAGTCAAAGCTGAGATTTAACCTGCACTCACTGGCGCCTTAGACCGTTCAGCCACTGGCCTAACCTAAACTAATCTTATTTGGCCCATTAACTCACCCGTAATATACCAGCATTATCTTTACCTCTACATTTTGCCTTGCTAACTTCCTCTGAATGAATTTATTTATGATGTTGAAATCAGACTAAAGAATGGCATTCTTTACACTCAACCCACATAAATAGCCCCAATACATTCACTTTAAATCTAACAATTCTTCATAACAACCAAACAACATTTGCTAACTTGAACAAATTGTGTACAAAAATCTTCACATAAAAGTTTGCATTCTTGTACTAAAAAAAAACCAGTTTTATAACTAAAATGTGACAAAATTAACTTATATATTCATGAGTCCATTATGATGTTTACTTTGAACGAAAGGTCATACTTTTTTTCTTATTTTAGGATAAACAAATTTGGATTATTTTCAGCATAATTTTACACTTTAACAAGCTGAGAAGGATGAAAACAGCAGAAGATTTATGAGGAGGTATCAACCTCAGACAACTAATTTACCCTATGCATTGTGGAAACTACCACAATCTTCGATAAAATTCAAGTACACTAACTCTTAAATTTACTAAGTGGTCAACACTTTAGTACTGGTTTACAATAACTGAAAAATATAAGGTTAATAAAGTTGAAAAAGTAAGACTCCAGAAGCAGTTATGAACGTCAGCTACATATAAATCGAAGTACATCAGTGCCAACAAGGTCAAACATATTAACTAAATAAGCTTTCGATTAACAAGATAAACCAAGAAAGGAACTTTTTAGTAAGGTCTTTAACCTAACATGAAACTTGATGCGTATGTTAAGTATTGTTTTAATGGATGTTAAGATGTTTTGTTATTTAACAGCCGGCATTATAAGATGATTAATTGTCTATGTCTAATATATTGGAAGTTTGTATAGAATATAATCACCAATTGTTTGAACTATATGGAAATAAAAACCTTTTAATGCTCTTCAACTCACATTGATAAAATCTGCAGACTGGTTGAAGTTTATAAAACTGTATAATGTAACCCAAGCTTCTTTTTGTTATACTTTTAATCATTCTGAAAAGACAATTCAATATAAGATAGCATTTGACAATTTTTAACCATCAAATATACGTGAAAATAGGATACAAAAAAAAATAAATAAATAAACCAGAACATTATGATTTATTTTTAAAATGCAGAATGAAATCTGTAAACTTACCAGAAAATCAAAGTACAATGAACTTTAAATTAACACAGTTATCATATTGGTAATATTTCATAAAATTTTAACTACAATAATTTGACTACATACCTTCACTCTTAACTCTTGTTCGTTAACAGGAAGAGATCAATAATACAATACACAACATGTTAACAATGCAAACTAATCAGATTTATGATTATCCTTCACTGGACACAACTGTTGACTAAGAAGCATGTACATTAAATCAAAATATGATTTGATTGTAAGAGAACTAGATTTGATCTTAACATCTATTTTTGAGACTGGCCCAGAACCAATTTATTAGTGCAGTATCAGTGAACAACTTTATCCATAGAGGTTAAAAAAACAATTACTGATAGCAAAATTATTATTTAATTAATGGTCTGGTTGTTCTTCAACAAGAAAACAGAATTGATTTCATTAAAATTAATTAGAATGTTTGATTATTTGATTTAAATAATGTAAAAAGGTGATCTTTTTATATTTAATTGTGACTTAAGTATTTTAAAATGAATCGAGTTTTTAAAATGATAACATTTTAAAATGATTAAATAGCTTTTTTTTTAAGAAGGCAACAGAAGTTGGTTGTATTGGACCCAAAATATGATATGTTCTACATATTTTAACAGCAATTTAAATAATAAGGCCAAAACTGCTAAACCAGTTAAAACTAAACCATATTGCGTACGTAATCTTAAGTCGAGTGTCAACTAAGTACTCGCAATCAAAAATATTTGTATCTAACCAAGACATCTCAATACCGGTAGTTTAAATATTTCAACGGTAATATTACAGTCAGAACTAGTGTTAGTTATTAGCGTTCCTTGAAATTGCAACATCCATATAGTACATGCAGCATAATCACTCAAAATGTAACTATACTAGTTATTTTAAGTTAGTTTAAAGGCACCGAGGAATTAGTATATTAGGAGGAAAAGTTAATTAGCAAACTTACCTAAGAAGACCATTCTACTTTCGAATCTCTTTACTCACTTGATAAAAGTGACAGTGGCACAGAACATTTGAGTAATTTATGTTATGCAAATTCTCTTCTGTGTTCTCTAATGCAAGGTTTTTTTTTAATTCTACATAATTTTAAATAAAAAAATTTTTTTAAATGGTAGCTGACAAAAAACCATATGACATATATGGTTATGATATGAATGGTTAGTCAAATTTGAATTGTTGTTTATTTTTTATTTAATCGATAACGGCAATTTTTTAAAGTATGTTTTATATTTAATAAAAGTTTAGTAACAAGAACTAGTTTAGTGCGTTAGGAGGGATAGGGCATTAACAAACTTACCTAAGATGACAAGTCCACTAACACCTTGCAGTATATATATTCCATATATATATATTAGTCCATCTGCATTAAAATGGAACCTAATAATGGTATCTAAGAACCTAATGGTAACTATCTGAATGTTGAAATTGTCCACATATCTGTTCTAGAAAACCTAGAACGATCAAACTAGAAAAATTTTGGCACATTAAGAGTTTTAAAGACAAGTTTACAACAAATGTTACATTCCTAAGGAATTACACAAAAACTCAATCCTGCTGATTTTATTTTTACAAATCATTTTTGAGAACAATTATTGCATCTAATTGAAAATGAAAAAAAATTTTTTTTTTACCAGTACCCAGATATTTTTAAACCATTCATTGGAAAAATGTACAGCATTTAATTATTTAATTAAATATACTGTTGAAGCTTATTTTGCGCTACTGGTAAAGCATACAAAATTGTTTACTGGCAATTCATAAATATGAAGTTGCTGCAATACCCATATCTAACTAATGTACATCAGGTAATGGCAAATAAACAGATAACACAAATAAACAGAGAACACAACTTCTTTTTTTTAACTGTAGAATAAGTTACAATTTTCATTTAGTAATAGAAAAGCTTTTAAATTACTACAAAACGTTCTAACGTTAACGGAGATTTTAATTTCATAAGGCAACTTGTTGAAACATTTTGGACCATTATACAGAAATGAATGCTTCAATACGGACTTGTTAATCTTAGGAGTTCTAAACATTCTCCGGACTATGCTTCTGGTACCGTAATTTAGGTCCGTTGTACCCAAATTACCACTTTTAGTGTAAAAAAGTCTGAGGACTTTAAAAACAAACAAATGTTGTAATGGTAATATTTTCAATTGAACGAAAGTCGGAAATGAGCTGTCTCGTATTCTCTTGTGTGTAATTATTCTCATAAAATGATTCTGCACTACTCTTAATCTCTCTATTAAATATTTAAAAGTCCCACCCCAACACACAACTTCATACTGAAGTCTTGAACTTACTAGAGCAAAGTACAGAGTTCTTAACAAACTTTCATCGCAGAAATTTAGCAAAAAATAAAATTTTCTCGTAATCGCTTTAAGTTTGTTTTGCAGTACAGTTATGTGCTTCTCCCATGTCAATTTTGAATCAAAAATTACTCCAAGATATTTGAAATTTTCTTCTTTTGTTATATATTTACAATTACATAGATCTTCCATATTTTTCGCACAGTTAATCTCATGAAATTTAAAATCATGGTTAAAGCCAAAATCTTTAAAATCAAAATTCACATACTTCGTTTTATCAACGTTAACTGACATTTTGTTCAATTCACACCATCGTCTCAAAATAAAAAGATCTTGATCAATTTGGTTCCAAATGGTTTGTGCATGTGTTTGGGAATAGAAAAAAGCTATGTCATCAGCGAAAGCACTTGCCTTCCCATTAAAATTCTGCTCTAATAAATCATTAATAAAAATCAGAAACAGAGTAGCAGAGATGACACTGCCCTGCGGCACACCTGTTGCGACGGGCAGCGGTGCGCTGACAGATTGTCCAACTCGCACTCGTTGTTCCCGCCCTGTGAGGAAGCTACGGAACCAGCTCAAGGCTACACCCCGCACTCCTACCGCCTCTAGTTTTAGTAATAAAATTCTGTGATCTACCAAATCAAACGCCTTTTTAAAGTCTATAAATAGACCCGTAGATTTTTTACCATCATTTAAGCTGGAATATATCATATCTGTAACATTAATAAGGGCATCCTCAGTTGATCTACCCTCCCTGAAGCCATACTGATTCACACTAAAAAACTGTATACTATTTAAATAACCGAGTAATCTTATTTTCATTAATTTCTCGAATATTTTGGAAAATACTGAGAGCAAACTAATTGGGCGGAGATTGTCCAATTTTATAAATGTATTCTTTTTGTAAATTGGCACAACTACGCTTGATTTTAATTGTTTTGGAAATTCACCTGTAGAGAAGCTTAAATTTATAAGCTTAGCAAGAACAGGAGATATTACGTGAGCAATGTGTTTGATCAATGCTACACTAACGTTATCAAAACCTGATGACTCTTTATTTTTTAAATTTTTAATGATTGTTAATACTTCATTTTCGTTCGTTGGAAGGATAAAAAAGGAAGACAGCCTTGGTGTTAGATTGAGTTCATTGACTGCATTTGAAGATTGGCTAGACTGTACTTCGATAAGGTAATTGTTAATTGTGTCGGCTACTGCATACGAATCAGATAAGATCACTCCGTTATCTAGTTCTATTTTGTCAACAGATTTCTTAGAATTTGACCCACTCAGATTATTTACAATTTTCCATTGAAGAGATGAATCTCCTTTTGCTTCATTAATTTTTTTAGAATAATAATTATTTTTCGTCTCGTTAATTTCTATTCTTAATCTACTACAGTATCTATTGTAAAATTCAGAAAAAATCTACTACAGTATCTATTGTAAAATTCAGAAAAGCTTTTATCATACGGTCTATTTCTATAAATTTTATACAATTTGTGTTTTCTTTTTATTTTATCTAGCAACTTGGTGTTAATCCAAGGACTAATTAATCTAGCTTTCTGGAGTTTACAAAACCTCAAATTTTGACATTTTTTGCAATTATCAATTATATTACTTAATATACTCAAAAAATAACTGAAATTTGTATTAACATTATCTGATGCAGAACATACACTCCAATTTACAGAACTTATTTTTAACATCACCTTTTCAAAATCAACAATGGCAGCAACACTAGTTTTGTTCTGGATATTGCAATTATTACTAGACTGATTTTGTAATTGGTTAAAAACTATTCTTAAGCCTAACATACAATTATCTGTCAAACCTACGTCGAAAACTGCACTCTTAAATATGGAAGTATTACGGTGTCTAATAAAAATGTGATCTATACAAGTTTGGGAATTAGTAGTTATTCTAGTTGGGGAGTCTATAAACTGAACAAAACCATTACTGTTTAACATACTTAAATAACTGTGAACTGTGAACTTTAATGAACTTGGCGTATTGTCAATTATATTAATGTTAACATCTCCAATAAGGATAGTTCTGTTAGGAATGGATTCTAACTTATTACCTAATTCCACAACAAAATCATTTTCAGAATAACTGTGCAATCTATAAATACAAAAGATATTAAAAAACAATTCCTGATATTTAATTTTTAAAAGTAAAGTATCAGCTGTAATACAGTTAAAATTTAAATTTAACACAGTAATATCGGCTAAAACATAACATAAAATTCCTCCTGATCTAAAGTTATTATTACAGCAGTGGAAAACATTGTACCCCAGAATATTATAAAGTTCAACTTCGTCACTGCCAATCCATATTTCGCTCATGATTATAAAACTTATCCGATGTTTGATTTGATTTAAAACCAGCAAAAAACTATCAAAATTTTGTCGCATACTTCTTATGTTCGCATAGATTAAATTTTGGCTTAAATTATTCTGTGAAATAAAAAAACTATTGAAATCTATCTGATCTGAGTTTGTTGTTTTTTGCATATAATTATAGTAGGTACTTTAATATAACGAACATGCCTAGGCATTTTAAGATGTGACTTCCAGGTCTAACTGAGTACCTGGAAGTTTTATAGTTGTATTGTAATGGTATTATGTATTTTGGTTTTATTTTTGGTAAAGTATTGTAATAATTGAAATAAGAAATTGTAAATATTTTTATACTAGGCTGAAGTGAATTGTTTGTGTTTATTAGTATTGTAGTGAAGTGCAGCAGTTGTGAATTGCAGTGAAGGTACGGTCTTGCATAGCAGGTCCTGTTATGTGCCTTATCAGTGTTAGGTGTAGACGCCACGGAGAGCAGCCCGGCTGATAACAACATGTTACTATAATCTGGACTCTGACAAGAAACCTGTTGTATTTTGTTGCCTATACTGACCACACTACTCGTAAAAGTGGTCAGTCAATTCCGGGTTGTTTTCTTATTATAACTATGTACTGGTTATGATGGAATAAATTAATTTATTCATTCATTTATTCATTAATTTTCATAAAAAGTGTGAACTTTGGTGGGAAACACCTGCCAGATGCAGTATTTCATTATTGAAAATATTATATATATATTTGTAATATTTCAATATATTGTTAACACTATATTAGAGTATAATATATAATAACATCTGTAGAGCTACACAGAATTACATTAAAAGTACGGAATAATTCTAAAAAAAAAACAGTTTTTCTTCATTGCCAATTATACATTAAATGAGCATTTGCATTTTTAGGTCAAGTGTTCATGTTTAGCGTCAAAATTGAGTTAAAGAAGAAATCACTTATGGTGAATCAGATTGTCAACTCGTGGCAATACTGAGCTTAAAATATCCCATTTTTCCTATTCAGATATACGAGGCGAATTCAGAAAGTAAGAACCATTTCATTGTTCTGCCGCCACAGCTCTGTCGTCGGTATTCTGCGCATGCGTACTAGTTGTACTTGTTCAGTGGCTCTCGACTGACGACATTTTGGTTGCTCTACGTTGTGTTTTTAGTTTTCTGTACACATTTAAAATGATTAATACAATTACTAACATGCCGATTGTGAGATCCGTGCTTTAATAAGGTTTTTGAATGCAAGGAATGTGAAACCGGCTAAAATTTATCGTCAAATTCGAGATGTTTATGGTGAAGACACGATTTGTGATAGAATGGTGAGAAAGTGGGTTAGAATGTACAATGAAGGTCGAACAAAAGTGCATGATGAGGCATGGAGTGGTCAGCCTTCTCTTGTCACCAATGATCTGGTAAGGGACATTGATGAACAAATCCATGAGAACAGACATTTCAATAAGACAACGCTATCAAATCAATTTCCAAAAATTTCACATACTTTTTTGTAGGAAATTATTATTGTCAAATCGTACGATAAATTTCAGCCGAATTCACATTCCTTACATTCAAAAGTTTTATTAGCACGGATCTCACAATCGGTGAGATCAGAAACTATATTAAACATTTTAAAACTGCACAGAAAACTTAAAACAGAATGTAGAGCAACCAAAATGGTATTAGTCAAGAGCCAGTGATCAAGGACAACTAGCGTGCATGTCGACCGCAGAGCTACGGCGACAGTATAATGAATCAATACTTACTTTCTGAATGCGCCTCGTAAAAAAGCTGTTAAAAAGTTCAGTTCCTAGCTTCACCGGATATTGACATATCAATCATAAGTCAGAGCTCTCTCTTTTATATTTGAAGAAATTTCTTACGACAACATCAGATGACTATTTCAGAATGTATATGAGCAAAAAAGTAATAGTATGCATAGTAGATATATGTACCACTTAAGAAAATTCTAGCTATTAAAGGATGGATCTAAGGTTGATATTGGAGGAAAGCAACGAATGTGACCTTTGCCCACGGCAGTAAGAGTTTCACTGGGCTTGATAACAGCAGGAAAATGTGAATAAAAAATAGTTTATCCGCAGCTTTAAAGACATAATAGTTTTTTATAAAAGTACTAAAATTCAAATCGATATTAAATTAGAAAAATCCTCAAGAGAAGTATCACGAGAGAAATAAGAGAGATCTACTCGTACTCAGACAGACAATTTGACACTGGCCAAGAGCATTAGGATAAGATGTGCAGGGCATGACTATAGAAGAATAGGGACTGCAGTAATCAAGAGTCTATCTGGGACATCCAGAAGGTTGAAGACCACTTGACAGACCAAGGATACGTTGCAAGGACAGTGTTGAAAACGCAACCAAAACATCATTCGTTGGAAATTTTTTAGAATAAAAACTTGACTCGCCAGTTCATTTGGGCCTGTAAGCCTGTGAGTGATCTTTAATGAGTGAACTACCGACCATAAGCTCAGTTACTGATTCAAATCTTGAACCTTGGACATGACATTCAAGGTCTTAACCACTAAGCCACCACTCTAGCATTTTCATGAATAATTAGGTAAATTAAAAAATTACAGTAGGCACAGGAAATATTTTTGAGACATTGTAAAGTATTTTTACTTATAATATTAATAAATTTACCTGGGCTAACAAGCTGGTTTAATTGCGTTCACAGTATCCATTATATGTTTTATTTCTCTCCTTACATAATCAACTTGTTCAATAGTAACATTTTTTTGTAATAAGCTGTTTAAATTTTCAAGTTCTTGAAACATCTTGATTTTCTGTTCTTCCAAACTTAGATCTTGTTCATTTTCAAACAAAGTGTCTGAGACTGAAAAGATTTCTTCAATAATTTGTTTGTTATTATCAATGTCAAAATCATTGTTCATAGCGACTGCATAGTCCTCCTCACATACTTCTACATTATTTGAACTGATATATTTAATTACATTACCTTCATCATCTACAACATCTAGACTATTTTTGTTTACACAAAATTCATTGAATGGTTTTTCTCCCGTTTTCATTGATCTTGCAACAAGGTGAATGTGCTTACACATTTTCTTGTCCTTGCACGTACACACATATTCATGAAAACATACATTGCATAGAGTACACATAAGCTGCTTACAATATAGGCAAGTCCCAACCCGTTTAACAACAAAGTGACATTTCCTTCTTGGGATTTTAACATGCCAACTATCTTGATATCTCTTTACATTTTCTACACCAAACTTTAGACTCTCTAAATGTCTGTTTCTTAAAAACCGTAAATTATGTAAAAAAGTTTTTTTCTTTAATTTTATCATTAAATTAATTAACTTGTCTTTTAGTAAGTTGAGAACTGCACACAGAGTTACTTTTAAAGGTTTTACGTTGTCACCTTGAAGATTTAACCATGTCAATAACCAATTAAAATTATTCAAAGACATGTTGGGATTCACACCAATACTAACACAGTAACAGAATGCCCAAAACTTATATTTTTCATTTCTCACAAAATGTTCCTCAAAATATTGGGCGAACTCACTTGTGTCATCTTCACTGATGAATTTCATTGTCTCGTCCAAGGATATTACAAAAGAAGCTAAATCTATTTCAATTAACAGCCCTTCTAACATGTTGTATACTTCATCACACTTAATTTTTGACTTAACTTTAAGGTCTATGTGGTGTTTCCATTCTTCTAGCACATATGACGTATTGAATAGTCTTGTTTTAGGAATACCCATGACTTTAACCCAACTGACATAGCTTAAGTTGTTTGTATCAGAAATAAACACCTTTGGTTTTATTTCACCTGCTGCACATTTTACTTTTTCAAGAAACAAAGGTAATGTATTTTCATCAATTTTATCTGTGAACATGAACGCAGTTGGGAACGCTTCTCTGCTCTCATCTAATATCAATAGTGAACACATACGAATGTCACTTGAGTATGTCTGGTGTAATATAACAGTATCACATCCGTATTTTTGAAGCAATGATTTTTGTGCTTTTGTCATGAAAACTATAATGAAGCATTCTTTATTAAAAAATGGACTGGAGTTATATATTGCTCCATGGGGCTTGAAGAAAAGCAAGGCTGTATCATTAGAAGATTTTACTGAATCAATCCATGATTGGATTTTTTCTGGATTAATTGGGCAATTTTTTATTTCCTCGTCGAAGTTAAGATTTTGTTCTATATTACTGATATCTTCTTTCTTAGCAAGATACATAAGTCGCAAGTCATCTTTAGCAATAGACACTGAAACTATATTTAAATCATCTTCAAGTTGGACCTCACCACATATTTGGTTTTTAACAGCTTTTTTCTCCTCAGATGACAGCTTTTTGTGTTTTACTTCATTTATGTGGCCAATATGAGCAGCCTGATAGCAAACCTCTAGAATATCTTCTTTCCTTTTAACTTTTATTGCAGCTGGGCAAAAGGCGTTTATTTTACAAGAACCTGATCTTTTAACCTTTCTCTTATTTGTCCCTCTTGGTATGAATTTCCCACTCCTGTGACAGCGGTAAGTTGTAGCAGTCTTTCCAGTATATGTCTTTGTAAAAGAAGAAGTGGTTTTCCTCTCTATTTCTAGTTTCCATTTATAAAAGTCTGCTGAGGAATTAAATCTATAGGTAATCCATTTCAGAGGAATACCATGGGCACTTTCAAAGTGGTTGTAAATACGTGTTTCCTTTCCAGATGATATAAATGAACAAATGGGACATTTTCTTCTGACTTCAAAAGCTGGTTTTTTCAATAGTCTATGTTTGATTCGTTCATGACATCGTAAACTCCTAAAAAAACGAAATTTGGCACTACATAGTGAACATTCTAAAGTTTTTTCTGCATTTTTTTTAAGTTTAGAAGCATCTAAATGGATTTTTTGTTCATGCCTTTGTGTATTAGTTTTAAAAATTGATGAAAAATCACAAAAACTACATTTATATTTTTCACTTTCTTCACGAAGATGAACACCTTTTGTATGATAATCCAAGCTATATTTTGTAGTATATTGTTTGTTACATAATACACAAGAAAATACACGCTTCTTAATCTTTTCTTCTGGAATGAGTTCTCCCCTTGCATTTCTATTATGGATATTTCTCAGGTGACGGTTTAGATAACATTTCTTAGAAAAACTTTTACCGCAAAATTTACACAATATCCGACAAACAACTTGTTCCACCTGTAAATCACATAAAGATACAGTTATAAATCAATTTTAAAGGTTGAAAGAAAATTTGTAAATTATGTATAGTAGGAACATAATTTGATACTCTGACCAAACTTTATATTGTTTTGTTTTGTTTTTTTTTTTATTATTATTATTATTACGAGAGAACAATTTTCATTCACTGCAGCATAAGAACAGAATTAGCAAAAATGTGTTGACAGTTAATTTTCATCACATTGTTTAAGACAAAGTTCAAAGACTATGTACTTGTAGGGACATAAACATATTGCCAACTCACACTAATGCCCAGTATTCTCAAAACTCTTCTGAGTACACCATTTTAGCATCAGTTAGGTTAGAAATGTGTTTACATAAGTTGTCTGATTGATTGTCACCAGATAGTTCTTAAAAATGTTAAAACTGAAGGGATACAATCACATGTGCTACAACAGCTGTTTACTGAGGTATCTCTCCGCTAGGTTCACTAACATCACTGGAAAGCTAGAAAAATGGATGAGCTTCGCTACTGTATTTATATTATACTGTGACTCAACTGAGTTAATGGTCGATACTTCACTGATTGAATAAAGTTCACACACAGGCCTGCGGTCCTTGTGAACTAGCGATTGATGTTTAAAATAAATATCACCTGATCTAAGCTTACCTATGAATTGTTCCCGTACTTATTTACAATATAATTACTTGTTAATTTTGTTTCCCACCTAAATCAATAAATCAAGCACATCTATTTAGCCAATCACATTAGTTTGTTATTATTGTGATGTAGTGTTTTTTCATTTGCTGTGTCTTTACTGTAACAACAGTATTACTATTGTCGTAGCATGTCTATAAGAAAAATACATAACAAAACATTCTTTTTTTGAATGCCTGGACTGTAGCTGTATGACTTCTTGAGATGACATGGAAAACTAGTTTTATAACAAAAATCATGCAGACTCTAGAACTTTAATGCTCTCATATTTTACAATGTACAAAAATATGGTTCCAGGTACAATACAATCCAATCAGGCATACAAAATTTACCAAAATTTTAAAAATAAATACAGAAAACAATTAGCAAATGCAAAAAATTGGCTTGTCAAAATTATATAGAAAATTCTGCAAACAAGTGTAAGGCCGCGTGAGAAGTCATCTCGGGGGAAAGCTCACCTACACACACACATCAGGTAAGTCTTGAACCAGATGTGTTCAATAATTACTTTCTAAATTCTGTACATGATTTGGGGCAGCAGTTTGAAAAGTCAGTTGTTTCAGCTATTAACCTTTTAAATAATACAAACTTACTTAGGCCTAATAGTTTCCGTTGGAGAATGACCACACCTGAGGAGGTGAGTAAAACAGCTGCACAATTGTCGAATTCTAAGGCAATGGACTGTTAATGGCTTTCAAATAATATTATTAAGAAAACTATTCATTTAATTAGTGTACCTTTGGCTTTTATTTTTAATACATGTTTTCACTTAAGTTACTTTCCTGAATTACTAAAATTATCCAAAGTAGTACCAATATTTTAAGAAGGGAGATAAAAGCTCACCACAGAATTACCGTCCAGTCTCAATAGTTCCCATTTTTTCAAAATTATTTGAATCAATTATATATAGTCAATTAAGTGAATATTTTGAAAGAAACAATTTAATTTCAGTTTCTCAATTTGGATTCAGGAAAGGTATGTCTACCGTAACTGCAGTACATCAAATTGTTGGAAATAGTCTAGAAGCGTTTGAAAATAAGGAAACTGTTACTTTCACCCTTTTTGATCTCACTAAAGCTTTTGATTGTGTGCCGTTTGATATTTTACTTTATAAACTTAAATATTATGGAATTGACACCCATTCACTTAACTTGATAAAATCATATCTCAGCAATAGAACTCAATATGTTGCACTCAACAGCAGGAATTCTGTGGTTGCAAGTGTCTCAACTGGGTGTCCTAGGGCCTTTTCTGTTCATAGTAGCCATAAATGATTTGCCATATAACAATAATAGTGTAAATACAATAATATATGCGGACGACACCACCATTATGAAAAGTCATAAAGACCTAAATTATTTAAATGACGTAATCGAGGGCTCAACAAGGGATGTACTGAATTGGTTTCAAAGTAATAAGCTACATTGTAATAAAGATAAAACTCAGAATTTGATACTTAGTCTCAAAAATGAAATTCCATATAATTCAGTAAAACTGTTGGGCATAAATATTGATAGTAAATTGTGTTGGAAAGACCAAATCAATAATATCTGTAAAAAAATATCCAGAACAGTTTTTTTTATTTTGGAAGCTAAAGCCACTTGTAAATTTAGAATACTTAAGAATTGCATACTTTGGCTTGTTTCAATAGCATATCACCTATGGGTTGATATTGTGGGGACATTCTCATTGTGTGCATGAGATATTATTAATACAAAAGAAAACTGTTCGCACAATGGCAGGGGCAAGGGCCCTGGAGCACTGCAAACCACTTTTTGTTTACCTAAAAATCTGTACAATTTTGACACAAGAAAACTATGTATAAGCTTCTTTCTTGTGTCTGGCCAGACCAGACGCTTCTAGGCTACTACAGGCTACACACTGGATAATGTTTTGATTCAGAATAAACTGTTGGTAAATAGAATTGAGGTTGTTACAAAATTTAATTTAAATGAATAAAAGAGAGATTTTATACAATTTTGAGTTTAAAAAATTAAAATATAAAAGAGAAATATGAAAGAGGCTGTAATGAGGTGAGGAAATTGAGAGAGAAAAAATGGAGAGGGACTGACAATTGAATGAAAGAGAAATGCAACAATGATGATAAAGCCTTTATGATAGATTGCTCTGGTTTACATATTAAAAACTTATGAATACATACTGTATATAATTATGATTAGTGAATGTGAAATGTGAGACAAAATGAATTAAAACGATAAAATAAGAAAAATACAATGATTTATTAATGTACCTTAACAGTAATCATTAAGTGACTACGAATTTGGCTTGTCAGTAGAGCATTAGTATTGATCTGGTATAATCACTTAACTGGTATAATATGCTATTGAAAATCAAATGAGACATGTACCTTTCCAGAACTACGATAGAAAGGATTTCTGTACAAGAGGTCTCTATAATTACTTAAATTCTACACAAACACTCTAAAAAGTAGCCTAATCCGCGAATGAACTATCCGAAGCAATGTGAAAAGGTGGGGATAATTAGGAAACGATTATTGCCGTCTTTACCTACGAGGTCTAGCTACAGCTCTTGCAGTTTTGACTGGGCGTAGGAGTGTTAAAAGAAGTAAGATTTACTTGGAGACAGTAGGGTTCTAGGTATAATAAAGAGGCATTAAGCCTTTTTTATTGCAAGAGTGAAGTTTAATACTTTATCAAAACCAACTGGTATCCTCTTTGTTTAGTCTGAAGAAAAAGTTAAAGAAAAACCTGTGAAATATGAACCATCAATCTGTAAGAAGAGTACAAACTTCAGATTGATGAGTCTGAATGTTGAAGTCTTTATGTTCAGATGAGAGACACCGACATTACATTTTTCTTGCAGTTACTTCTCTTTGCCCGAACATAACAGTATGGTCAAAGTCACTAAAGGTCTGTTTTTATTGATTTAACTCTACCGTGGGATATAGGCATTCCTAGACAGCATGGGTACAAACTTAATAAATAAGTCTACGCTGATCTTAGTGCCAACATAAGGATGAAAGGAAACAAGGATAAAGCTGAAGTCGTTGCTAGAAGCCTGATGACTAAGTCACAAATTGTTTCTGAAAGATCTTAGTCTCAGAAGGAAAAATATAAACTCCTTCTTGAAAAAGAGTTTAAAAAATAGTAGTAGAACTCTTATACAGACTCTGGCTTAAGAGATCTGAACCTTGAACTCAGCAATGAGCCAGTTAGGGCCACACAAAGAATTCTTAACCCTCCACGCTCATTCTGCAGAAAAATGTGTTACAGAAAAAAACATATTTCAGTGCCAAAAAGAAAAACAGGAAAGAAGACACACAAAAAAATGACAATTGTAAAAAAGATCAAAACATTTCATTCCAGAATAGGCCTCACCAATGAGGGATTTGGCATATTCCACTATACTATTAAGGAGAAGTAAATCTTAGACTATGATAAAATAATTTTAATTGATCAGAATCTTACCATAGTAAAGTTGACTAAGGAAAGAAATATGTTGGCAATCCTTACATTTTTTAGTTAAGAAAGGGACAACAAAATGTGTAGGTCCTAAACACTAAACTGCTCATCTTCAAGTCTCGCTATTATCATATCGCTATAATTATTGTAATATATGTCTTAAAACTATAGCCATGTGCAATGATAAGAACAGAGAACAAAATACTGTTGAGATTTGAAAAAGGACAGGCAACATAAACTGATTTCTTTCGTTAACGTGACAACCGTACGTTAGACCAAAAGGTTGTGAGACATTACTCTGAAATGTCCATCTCAGCACCAAAAGTATTAGTTGGGCCAGAACATACTGTTATCCTAAAACCGACTTTTAAAAAGTAGGCCTAGATGAACAAATTTTTAAAATACAGTATTTGAAAATATTGGTTGTTTTTTGTTTATTTGTTGAAAATAATTTTTTTTGACTGTTTAAAACCCAATTTCGGCCTATAACTATTGGCATATTTTTAACACATTTTCTGTAAATTTAATAAGTTGATAGTTTTAGAGAGGTCATTGTATGTCTAGAAAGGTAATATCTGCATTATTTCATTTCTTAGATTTTGTCTGTTAGTGAATTCATTTGAAGTAGTGGTATTTTATTATGGCTTTTTTTAATAGTCGTACAATTTTTTAAAAATCATTTAGAACTGATCCAAAATAAGCAGATATCTGGAATAGACAATTGAATTTAAACAAGGCTTTTCGGGATTTTCTAGCAAATATAATTGGCCTACAAATTTTGTTCTGATGTGTTGCAATAAACTATTGTAGTAGATAAACTTTTTGTATCAGAACGTGTTTATTACAAATCAGATAAAGATGAAAAAAGGGTAAAAAACACATAAAAATAACTTTATAAAGTTTGCTGGAAAATTTAGTGATAATCTCAATGCCTTACAGTATTTTAAGTTATTTTTACATGTTCTTTACCCTTTCTTGATCTGATTTGTAATGAGTTAACCAACTTTCCAGAAAAAATGTTTACCAAAGGATATCGTTTTCTCTTATAAAAAACAAATAACCTATTTTTAAACATTCTGAAAAAGTACTCAAGACATTTTTCAGTGAAAAGAATGCAAGCAAGTACGGTCTTCTGAACTCTGAAAATATGATTTCTTGTTTAAAAAGTGGTGAAATATGAGTTTATAAAGCAAGTTGATTTCAAGCGTAGAAAACTAATTTAGTGCTGAAAAAACTAGTTTTATCTGATAGTGAAAAAATCAACTTTTATTAAGTTAAATTCTTTATCTTTTTTTACTTTACATGTTTTTTAAGCTGAACACAATTATATTTAATTGGTTCTTCAATTAAATTATTTCTTTTGGGTAAATTACACTTTTTACTGACTTAATCAAACATAACCTGTCTATTTACTGAAAAAAATCTTAATTTATGTTAAATCTGGCCTCCATGACAGCTGTCACTCCAGCAAGAATATAGATGAATTCGGTTATTGTGGTTAATAGGTGGTGTATATAATGATTTCATAATGGCTGCTAATCACGATTCGCCACAAAAGTAGTTTTTCCGAAATATCTCAAAATTAATTGTTATAGTTGAAAAATGTTTTCAAATTCGTATTTGGTGCAAAAAACAACAAAATTAAAAAAGATGATTAAAATATCATTTAAAAACGGAAAAAAGGTAGGCCTATGTCAACAACACTACAGTTGTGACATTGTGTTTTTTTAAATTTTATCAAAATATATTGACTCTGATTGGGATCGAACTGAGAACCTTTAGCACATGAAGCTGGGATTGAACCAACTACGCTACCAACAAATTACATTTCTTGATAAAAGATGTATTTTTGCGGAATAAAATGCATAGGCCTATCTCGTGAAAATACAGCCTATACTAGACCTATTTTAGACAAAATTTTCAAATTTTGGTAGGTGGCAAAAATTGCATAGTTTAAATAGCAACAAATGTTTTTGGAAAAATAAAAATTCTAACAAACCACAAAAACAATATTTTTCAATATAAAAATTGTCAAAAAATAAAGATTTAAAAAAAGTTGGTTTTATTCACTATAAGATAGAAAACTAGTTTTTCAATTTTTCGGTAAAAAACGAGTTTTCTGCGGATAAAATCAAACTCCTCAAGAGATGTAAACTCATATTTTACCACTTTTTCAACATGAAATCGTATTTTCAGAGGTGGCAAGAAAGTGCATAATTACCTAATTTTGAACTTGTGTCGTATGGCGTAAATTTTTTAATGCAATGCGTAAATTTTTTAATGCAATGCCTATCATATAGCCTAGCCGATATAATATTCTGATCTAATCATCTTTTAGTAATTTTCAAACAAAAGTTTGCACTAACTGTAAAAATGGCATGCCAGTCAAGGAAAATTTGCCTGCCAGTGCGAGGGTTAGTTTGGGCACTAAGTTACATATTTTTGTCTTTCAACTCAAGAGCCTTACTTACTAGGCCTGTATTCCCAATATTGCTAAGTTGGGTTGGTTAATTAGCTTCTTGGGTTTATTTACATTATATTTATGAACACATATTTATAAACACACGAACATATATATGTATATTTTATATATATATGTATATTTTATATATATATATATATACATATAAAATAGACAATTAGGTATTAAATTACACTTCTCTTTAAATATATTGGAGAGATACAATTATGGCCTTAAAGTTCCCTTACATACCTGCATGAAGCTGTTGAATTTTTTCTTACGCGTTAATTTTTAGACTATGTTTTTTATTATTCAATACAAATATCAGCATTGTATTTATTTTCAAACTATAAAAACACTTATCTTTCATAAATAATCATGAATTTAGGTTATATAGGTTAGGCTTGTTGTTTTGTCTGTGTTTTTTTTTTATACATTCGTTCATAGGATGAGCATCGATGGCTCAAGACATCGAGGAATGTATTACAATGAACAATACATACAATACGTCAACAAACAAATAAGAAGTCCGTTATTATAGTACTATCATAGACCTTCTATTATACCTCTATAGTTGGCGTGGGTAATGACAACTAGTCAACACGTTTAACCAGAACTACGACCAGCTTGCCCGTATGATGGGACTGTCTGGTATAATAGAAAGTCTATGGTACTATACAATGGTATAATAGAAGGTCTATGATACAATCATGTTTGTTTTTGAAAACTTGTGAATATGAAGATTCGTTAACTCTGTAGATAATCATCTACTTGCCAGAATGATAAGCGTACAACGCATTTCATTTACGAATGTCCACTGTCCAGTCCATGTATTTAATTATATCTCTACGGCAAACGCAATTTTACATAATGTAAAATATTTCATAATAAAAAAATGCATACTCTTACAATTCAAAATAATTAGTAGTCTCGTGTTACTACCAAAGTTATTCGATATTTTAATTTCAATAAATATTTTGAATATTAATCCAAAATAAATAATGATACTAGTAATAATGATTATCATTGTTTTTAGTTATAATTTCTTCAATGTCCAAACTCCAGAAGGTTTCTTATTACCATAGACCTTCTATTATACCTATGGTAATAAGAAACCTTCTGGAGTCTGGACATTGAAGAACGTTATAACTAAAAACAATGATAATCATTATTACTAGTGTCGATGATAATCATTATTATACCTATGGTATAAATAGAAAGTATATGGTAATAAGAAATAATAAACCATAGGTATAATTAATTGGAGGGTTCAGAGTTAAAGTGGACCAAGTCCAATTTTTGCCCATTTGGTTCTAGCAGTGCTAATAGATGGCTAAAACTGTTAATTTTTCAGTGCAGTAGTGAACCAAGTCCTAAGTTCATTATTTTCCCACCAGGGAGCAGTAGTTTACATATGCACAGAAAACATTTGTATTTTCTTCATTGTTGAAGTGAACCAAGTCCAGTGGCTATTTGTTAACATTTGCTCAGCAGCTTTTAACGCTTGAATTTAAGTTATTTTTTAACCTAAATATGTTTTTATAGTTTGTAACTCATATTTTATATTGTTAAAATGTCTGATGATGAAGATTGGAGCCCCAATATTGATGAATACTCAACAGGTGAGTTACAAACATTGTAAAATTTTTAGGTTAGTGCTTTGTTCATATAAGCCCTGATATGTTTTAGCCTTTATTGGAGGTTATAACTATAATCTTGTGTAAAGAACTAACATGATTTGTTATGTTCTATTATTGTTTCACAATTTCTTTGGCTAATGTAACAGACTTGGGCTTTAAAATGAATCATGCTAAATGTGATAGTTTTACCAATAGGCCTAGGTTCCTTGTAGGTGGATGATGTAACCATTTCTTTACAAATATTTAAATTCAGTTATGAAATCACACACATATAAGCCCTATTCTAACTGTGAAACATGATTCTCAACAGTGATAAGTAATCAGTTAATTATAACTTGCCACTAATTTAGAGTGAAATTTATTTTAATATTTTTTCCTTAAATACCACATTAAACACGTGTTATCTGTGTTTGCTTTTCAGGTTGATTTTTTAAATACGATGTAATAATTTATTTGGATTGATTTCAGATGACAGCAATGCAGTGGACGATCCAAGTTTGTGTCCCCGACCAGGATTCAACGAAGAGACGTCAGCACCAGGTGGGCAGTCAGCACAGTCTCCAGTTGCAGGACAAGAGGATCATGAATCAGTTCCTGGACCGTCAACATCAGCAACTGTGATGGAGTCCAGTTCATCAGCAAGTACACAATTAAATATTCAATTAGAGATTGGTGCAACTCAGGCGCGTGGACGAAAACGTCCAAAAAATGAAACACAGTGGACTCGAAATAAAAGGAAGTTGTGCCGTAACAGTGGGCAGCCTTATGTAACTGCAAAAAATGTAGCTATTCCAAGCAAAATCTTTCAAAGAAACCTTAACTGTGACTGCCTAAAGAAATGTCCTAGCCTCTTCAAATCAGAGGATGATGTAGAAAGGTTCTTTGAATCGTTTTGGAAGCTAGCTGACTTTTCTAAACAAAATGTGTTTTTGCGAGGAATTGTTCAAGCTTCAAAGATTCACAGGTCTCGACCTAGAGATGGATCTGCTCCCACAAAAACTAGGACCTATCAATATTTTATCCCTGTCAAAGATGAAACTATCAGAGTATGCAAGAAGTATTTTTTACGAGTGTTGCAAATCAGTTGGGGACGGCTGTTTCGATGTCTAAGTAAAGAGGAGGTTTTTGGAGTAATTGACTCTAGGGGGAAAGGGCCTTCAAATAAAATTGACGATACAGATGTGATTGCACATATTAAGTCTTTTCCAAGCTATCAAAGCCACTATTCTCGCAAAGATAATATTAATAA
Source organism: Stictocephala bisonia (assembly GCA_035578905.1). Classification (NCBI taxonomy): domain Eukaryota; kingdom Metazoa; phylum Arthropoda; class Insecta; order Hemiptera; family Membracidae; genus Stictocephala; species Stictocephala bisonia. The sequence goes on along the minus strand of JAQJVL010000213.1, from coordinate 915,617 downwards.
AAAATATCTAAATCCCGAGCTGAACATTAAAAAAATGTACAACCTTTATGTTGAAAAATGTGCTCATGAGAACAAACAACCAGTAAAAGAAAAATATTATTACCATGTATTCTCTACTAAGTTCAATTTGCATTTTAACCCTTAAAACGCTGAGTAATTTTCTGTAATTTTTCAATTAACGCTTAATTTTCTTGAATATATATAATTTTAGTTTTTGTAAAGTTATATTTTTTTTAAATCTAAACCAGGATAGTACAATGTAAAAAAAATAATAATAACGATATTGTATTTTTATATTCATTTTTTATTCATTACAAAGTTTTGTCGAAACTGTAAAAATCGAAATATTATTGGATGCCATTAAAAAAATTTTATACTTGCAAAAATAAATTTTTCAATTGAAATATGATTTTAGAATGACAATTTCTTCCTCAGAAAGTAGCAGCTGTATGAAAAACTTCAAAACTATAAATTGTATAGCCATTATAAAAATATATACAATATAACTCAATAAGACAACAGATTATACAAAGTTTATTATTTTGAATTTACTCTATATTTTTCATTGTGAAGTCTAGTTTTATTTTTGTTGTAAATAGTGTTTATTTTGTGTACATAATCTGTTTGTTTACACACCGGAGGTTAGTAAAATGCACGAGACAGACAACAAATAACTGCAGACTGACGAGCGCCAGCCGGTCGCCGCGTCATGTGACTAGCAGATGCGTATATATTCGCTGCGAGCGCTAGCGGTTACCTCGATAGAGGCAATAATGAATGAAAACTTCATATTATTTACATTCGTTGCCTAGTAACCAGTCCAAAGGTCTCGAAAATGAATAATAACCTGAAAATAGTCTTGACCTTGAATCTTAGAACTCGCTACGTTGTATTAGGCCTGATCTAGGATTATTGTTATCAGCTCGCGAAATATTACGTATAACGCGTTACGGGCAATTGTAAACATGCGTATATATACGGATGCCGCGTTTTAAGGGTTAAGGTTCCATCTAAAGACACATGCAAAGTTTGTGATGAAATATTGCAAAAAATGAAAATAGAAAATGACATGGAAGCCAAAAGAGCTCTACAGTTAGAAAAAGAATTGCACTTACGTAAAGCAGAACAAGCCAGGGAAGCCCTAAAAGAAGACAAGGAGTCTGCTTCAGAGAACAAGTACGTTTGTACATTTGATTTACAGAAGGCACTGCCTTTCCCTAAACTGTCCACATCTGTTGCATACTACAAGAGGAACCTGTATGTATACAATTTTGGAATTCACTCATTTAACGACTCCACTGGTTACATGTACGTATGGGATGAAACTGAGGGGGGAAGGGGCTCTGAAGACCTTGCCTCTTGTATCCGCAAGCATGTTATGAAGTATGCCAGCCAATACAAACATATTGTTTTCTACTCAGATTCTTGTACAGGGCAAAATAGAAATATAAAAATGGCCCTAACACTGTTAAAACTTGTTCAAGAACCTGAGTTGCAAGTTGAAAAAATTGAACTTAAGTTTCTGGTATCTGGTCATTCTTTTTTACCGAACGACACTGAATTCGATGTGATTGAAAGAGAGAGTAAAAAGCATCAGTTCATTTATAATCCGGAAGGTTGGTTTAAAATAATACAATCCGCTAAAAAGAAACAACCTCATTTCAAAGTGGTACACATGGAAAGAAGAGAATTTTTGAGTACAGCATCATTAGAAAAATCTATTACCAATAGGAAGAAAGACAAAGACAAGGAACCGCTTAACTGGTTGAAATTTCGCTGGTTGAAGTTCAAAAGAGGTTCACCTTTTGAAATTCAATTTAAAGAAAACCTAAATGAAATGTCAGTTTTTCGAACAATTTACTTGAAAAAGAATAAAACAGATGCAGGAAGACCTGTTCAATGCCTAACCTCTGTAGCACAAACCTGCCTTTACTCAACACGCAGACCAATGCAAGATGCCAAGAAAAAGGACATGATGTCACTTCTCCCATTCATTCCTCCAATCTATTACGAATACTACAGGAACTTACCTGGCGCCGTGGCAACTCGGTCTTCAGCTTCTCATGAGGACGAAGAAAATGATGAAATTGAATATTTGTAAAAAAAAAGCTATTTTGTAATCAATCACTGTATATTACATAAACTACTTCCAAATGTTTTATATTGTTTCATTTCATCCCATAATTTAAGAATCTTTCAGAGGCAAAGTGGACCAAGTCCTGCGCATTTCACTAAACGGTGGTCGAACAGAATACAGGTAATTTATTTTTAAATAATTACATATGTGTAATCTTAGTTAGGCTCATATAATTGATATTTAGTTGTTAAAATTGTTTTAAGATAAACCTATAATTAATTACAGCTATTTAACTTTAGATGAGTTTTTCTCAAAACTTGGTTCAGTGGACTTGGTTCACTTTAACACTGAACCCTCCAATTGAAGGTCTATGTTATTACTTCTTTTTTTTTTTTAATGCTAACGGACTGCTTAAAAATTGTGACTATTGCAAATAGCATTTCCTGTTTTCATCAGCCAAGGTACCATAGTGTTGGTATATTGTTGCATGAGGGTTGTTAATAAGTATTATTTGTAGTCTGATTCGATGAGGCAAATGAAATTGAAGTTTTTTCATGTAGCTCTGGACAAACAATAGTCCCATTCATACAACTTTATGAAGGAGAGTTGCGTAATGTAAAATTCTTCTATTAGGTGGTGGGAAAGAGACCCAAAGAGCTTTGTAAGTCAGTAACAGGAACTTCATGATAGTTAAAGCTCATGCTTAGTCCGAGGTATCGAATAATCTAGTTTTGATCTTTTTAATTGCAGCAATTTGTCCCAATTGGAAGGGGTTCCAAATCTCTGAGTATATTGTAACAATGAACGTACAACGATATAAATAACGTTGTTATTGTTAAAATATTGAACAGCCATTTTGTCGATCTGAAAATGCATCTAAAGTAGTGTTAGATAAGGTTAGGTGCATTTTCAGATTAGCATGTTGGTTTTAATCTAACTTTGGTGCGAGTGTTATCTCTAGATCACGACTTTTGTTGTCTCTTTTGAGAACTTTATTTTTACAGTAGTTAAATTGGTTGGTGTGTCGTTGTAGTCTTTAAACGTTAGTAGTGCACATTTATTCTTTTTTACTTTTATGCAGTTCACAGCACAATAATTAAAACGTATATTTACTGTAGAAGAATACGACCGTCTTAAGAGCGAATTTCATAAATTTTAGGTCGTCAGCAAATAGTGCAAATTTTATGTCAAGTTCATCATGGACAAAAATATTCAATAGAACAGGTCCAAGCAGTGAACCCTGAGGTATAACTGATGTTGGAGTGATGTCGGAAAGAGTTGAGGAATATCTAACCTTTCAGGAGCGAATAGATAAATATAATATAATTGCATGTTTTGCATGGACTTCATTAAATTGTAATTTAATATTGAATTGACAATTGTAATGCATTGTACATGTTACTGTACACATGCATTACAGTTGTATTCATAATGTTTAAAAATATATTGGTAAAATTCATCCAGTAATAGATACATATTGTCTTGCAATATATTTAAGTCTTGTTAGTGTCAGTGTGGTACAATAATTATATTAATTGAGTTTATATGTATATGCCTAATGAGTCTTGTTTATAAGTTTTGTTTGTTTATAAGTCTTTTTTATATTGGGCGAGCCGGTGGCCGAGCGGTCCAAGGCGTAAGGACTTTGAGCTTGGGTTAGAGATAGCGCTGGTTCGAATCCGGCCTAGACTGGAAATATTTATCAGTAATTTTCACCTTCTACTGTACTGGTTCACCCCCTTACTCTGTCTGAATAAATTCCTCACACAGTTCAATAGTCTATGAGTAATGGGCAGAGTGAGGTTAAGGGGAAAAAAATACAATTTGATTTAAGTGTATATAGTATAAATTGAGGTTTCCTATTTTTGTTAACACAAATCAACGGAAATAAAACATTCTTGATTCTTGACTGCAATAAATTATTTGATTTGATGAGTTTATGAATTTCAACAGAGTTCTAGACACTCCTATAGCTTCCAGTTTGGTGATGAAATGGCTATGACTATAACTCTGTCAAAAGCTTTTGAGCAATCTAGATGGATACATTCCACTTGGATCCTTTTTGAAAATCCTGATATGAAATAGTCTTGGAGTAAGACTAGATTAACGCCACTTCCTGAAGCCATGTTGTTCACAGGTAATCTTGCCTTGCCTCCCCTAAATATTGCTAAAGAGCAAACTTAACTCTTATTACACTAAGGCGTTTCTTTATCCTTTGCGTTTTTCTATTTTCACAAATATTAGTTATCTTCCCAAATAGGTTGTTTTTCTTTTAAATTTTTTGTTCCATACTCATATACCATGAACATGACTCATATTTGGCATTTAGCACATTATAAGTATATGAAGCGTTTAATATATCCTTTGACTATACAAAGACACATATTCTGAGTTTGACCAATTTATTGAAAAATAAGATATCTTGAATCAAATGATGAAGAAGAAACTAAAACTGCAACCAAAAAACATATAGAATTTACTTATTATAGACGAATAAAAAATATCACTCAATAGAAATAAAATTTAAGCTGATGGCCAAGAAAAGTAGATGCATCTGTTTTTGTTTATACAAAAAAGTATTTTAACCATTACCAGCAACGTTCATTACAAACGCAAACTTTCAATATTTTTGTTCAACATCACATGCTTGCTATAGGTCAACGTGTGTATAATGTTTGTCTAGAGTAAGCGAGTTGAACATAAAGTAGTGAAAATGTGAGAAGAGACGATACAAAAGTGCACAACTCATTCAGACAGTTTGAAACCGCAAAAAAGCAGTTTCATTACCGGTGTCAGTCAGGCCAAATCATTGGTCTCCCATTTATGTGCTAAAAACTCTCCTACACTGTAAAACGCCTCAGATATCAAAACCCTTTTTAAACTTGCCTTAAACGGCTTGAGCGAATTGAGGCTTTTATATTTGGATGGTAAACTGTTGATTAAATGTACACCAACCTGTGAAGGAAGTTGTTCAAAAACGACCGTTCTGTGTTGCCCAGATCGGAAGTTTTCCCTAAATCTAGTTGCATGAGCATGTGTCTGTGCCTCGTGTGAGAACACATTTTGACCTGCAATAGTAGGCGGTTTCTAGTATGTATTTGCAAGGCAGGGTCAACAGTTGTAATGTTTTGAACGCGGTTTTGCATGATTCTCTCATTTTTAATTTGCAGATTATTATTATTAACTTTTTTTGTTCTTATTACCTTTTTAAAGATCTATGATCCAAAGCAATAAACCAGTTGTAATGTGCTAGACAGTCACACATAGTGCCTATAGATTTTTAATGTTCATCAAGATTCAATCACAAACAAATATTTAACCAAGACATGTGTAATATTTCAACAATTACCATAAAAAAAAGAAGAAGAAAGAAAGTTCATTAAGACGGCACGTAGAGTAATCTTTTACTTAAAATGACCTTCAAGTAGTATGGTATTATGTGACTTAGTTAATATCATAAAAAGCTAAGGTAAAATATCTTAGCATGCAACTTGGTACGAGATAAACATGGTAGTCTCATGTTTAGAACAAAAGGTCGAATTTAAATATGAAATATCAAAACTGTCCTGGTTATTTGAACTACCAATAGAAAACAAACTTATGTTGTACAAAACTATGTTGAAACAAATACACGTATAATATTGAGCTATGGAGCACAACGTCAAATTCTAAACATCATAAATACAAAGATTTCAATCTATACGTTATGATACATTTTGAATGCTCATACGCAACCAAACACTTCATAACGATATATTTGTCATCGTTTATCATAAGTATATTTGTGATGGATAAAATAAAAAGTATAAGCTCGATGTATCAAAAGAAACTTGAAGATCATTAAAATTACTTGGCGTTAAACTAATTAGACAAAGGCGACTTCATGTTCAGACTGATAAGGCATACAGTTCACGATTTGTCTAGTCCTTTTGAATAGTTTTGAAGATCATGAAGCTGAAAAAATATTAGGACAGTTGGGGTGTTACTAACCAAGGCCAATACATCCTCTTCTGATTCACTTTGTGTTCAATTCCGAAACAGATTGTAAAAAATAATTAATTACAAAATTAGCCTATCTAATAAATTCAATGAATGATAAATAGGGTTTAAAGCAAAATACAAACAGAACAGGTGAAGCTCCAAACAAATGTTAAACTCCAAAACTATAGTCAAAATAATTCATCAGAGAAAATAAAAATTACGCATGTACATTTTGTAGAATAGTATAAAACAAACACATATATCTTAAACAGTTTCTTACTATTCCTAATGATATAAAATAAAGAATTAGATATAACACAAACAAGTCTTAAAGTAAACCGAGTTGACACAATTTTCTTAAAATATAATTCATGGGAGACATTTCAGAGTCTTACGATAATGTAATGGTGTGAATGCAAGGGATTCACTTAGTTTTTTTATTAAAATAATAATAGACAAGGTTACGAAATAACGGGAAGAAGAGGTCATTAAACGTGCTGGAAGTTTAATCCTGACTAAGAGTAGTCCATTAGTTTTAGTATTAATTGTTCATTGTGCTGTTTAAGATCGAACTTTTTTCATCTTTTTTGTTTTTGTAATTTAAGAACTCCCTTACACGCACAAGCCTTGGGCTTATGTGGAAAGCACTCACATATATAACAGTAACTATTTTATTTATTTACCTTTTTTCTAATCCTATATATGATGATATTACCATGTATTTATTTCTTTCATCTAACTATGTAGTTTATGTAACCTTATGCTGCATGTATTTTAGTGAGTAAATACAGATTTTGATTTGATTTAAAGTCAACCCGTCTTGGATCGACCAATATCAAAATATACATACTAGGCCTATATTTAATTTCGCTTTTGTTGATGATATGGTGAATCTGGTGGGGAGCTCATTAAACCAGAAGCGATTTACCAACACAAACAGCTTTAGAACTAACAAAGAATTAAAATAAAATGCTTATATCAATGTGAATCCGAACGCCTTTAATATTACTGTATATACAACATCATTTGTTTTTAATTTTCCAACTATTACTAGACCCCACATTCGTTCTACCGGTCAACAGTGTTGCATGATGTACACAGTCAAACGTGTTTGAGGGGTTAAGGAATATGTTAACCATAGGCTATAGACAATACAATTGACGTTTGTAATAGTGTAGAAGATTGATTTTTATTTCATGCATCCGTATAGTTTAGGACTTGGGATTTAATTTATTTTAAGAAATCGATCCAGTCTTTTTGAGTAAGCTATTTCTAAAATCCTGCTTATGATTTGAAGAATTGATATTGAGTGATGCTTGTTTGGAAAGTAAGGATTACCATTTTTTGTCAATCAAACATATTTTGATATTATGAGATGTCAGAAAATTGCTTTGGCTAAAAGATTGACTAATTAGTTTAGGGAGTGGCACCGTAATATTCTGAAAGCATCTTTTTGCGTAAACAAATGAACTATTTTATTGATACACACGACTTCTTATGTTTGAGCTCTTGAATGACAATGTCTCAGGACAGGAGACATCACCGTTGATTGAAGGGTCCCGTTACTCCGTGAGGTTCGGTCTTATACCAGAAAGTGCAATGGGCGTACAAGAAAATAATTTCTCTTACAACAATTCTCATTGGGTCTAACACCAATGCCACCAATTATACAATGGAATAAAATAGTTTATATTTTAGGATTAGAAATGTATATGCATTGTTAACTATTATCAACTAAAATTTCCTTTTTAAATATTTATATGTTCGCAATCAATTTCATATACCTTGACTAATTTAATTTTTTCTGCTGCACTTTAGTTTAACATTTTGAACTATTTACTTTTCAAAAATATCACAATATAGTGAGTTTTAAATATATGCAATCACGTAAACATACAATTTCCCGTGTTATCCAAGTGTTTTTGTATACAGAATAAATTCTTTCAAAGTTTTGAATACAAAGGCAAGATCTAAATGAAAGTTCAGACAATCACGAACTAAAATGGTGCTGTGTGTAACGAGTTTATGTTTTAATATTCATCTTTTTATTTATTACTAAGCAATGTACAGATTATTACTTTCTTCAAGTTCCTATTTATAGTTTCAATATTTTGCCATATTTTTTATCAATAGTTTTATTTTGTATTTTAGTTACATTGTATTATTCAAGTTTTATTGCTTGTTACGGTCAGTTAGTGGTTAGGTGTAGAGAGGGCTTGATAAAAACTTAATTGATTTTAATCATGTTCAATAAAGACATTTTTCAATTGATAAAAAATTGTGGCAGAGGAGTATTTACATGCTCAAAACACTGCCCAGAAAAGATCAACTTTTGGATTTTAAATATTTGTTTAATAATTCGATGTTTTCAGATATATGTATATATATATATATATAAAACACATTTTAATAAATACAGTCGTGAGACTCCTTTAAAAATTGGTGACAAGCACGACGCTAGTGCTCCTAGCGGTGGGACGACAATAGTGCGTATATCTGCAATATTTACATCCAGCTGTGATAAGCAAATGTTGAATAAAATTTGTCTGTAATCTGTCATGGCACTTTTAATTTTGTTTTTATTCCACTTCTTTTCAAGATACAAAACAGTGCAATACAACGGTAGTGTGGTTTAGTTGTGCGGTCCGACTACTTAGAGCGCTAGCGTTTCGCTAGATCTACAGTGGAGCAATGGAAGTGTCGTGACTGATTGTTATTAGACTGTGGCTCAAATCTCTTTTGGTGTTATCTATGGGGGCTTTGAATTTAGGAGTGGTTTGACCAATAACAATCTTATATGTAAAGTGGTCTGGGGTGGCCGTGTTTGGCTGGCTTATTAAGTCTTTAATTCTGGTCATATTGGTTGTGGTGGTCACTCTGATGGTGAGTTAACTGAACATAATGAAATAAAAACATAACATAGCCCCTGGGTTAGGGAATTCGTGTTTTTTAATATCTAAATATTAAAATAGATTTTACAAATTAAAATAGATTAGCTAGAAATTACAAATTTTAATATTTTAGTAGATGAAATATAGAAAATTTTGAGTGTAAATAATTGTATATGTCGTTAGAAACATTTTTGGATCTGTTCAAGCCAGTTAGTATGATTTCATTATATCTATAAGTTAGATTCACTTTAATAAAGGAGATCAACTGACATTTTAGACTCAAAGTAAACAAAACTAATAGCACTTTACACCAGAGCAACGAAAACAAAAACAAAATATAAACCAATGCGGTCAGAAGAAGAACGTAAACAAAGCTTTTACAGAGAATAAAAACCAATTTGATCGCCAAGAAAAAGTGAGGAACAGAAATAAAACGTTCTATACTACAGAATTCACCAAAAACAACAACTATTACTAATAATATAATTAAAATCAAAAACTTATGTTGTATCTAAATAAATCAATAATTATTATTGAAGTTTGTTTGGGAAATACGTAACTTATTTATTATAAATAACCAGTCAAAGATTCAAAGATTTATTTGAACATTCAGTACACTGCAATACAATAGGCTAAGTCAAAAGATATTATTCTAAGTATTTAATAAATACTATTCATGCTAAAAAATAAAACCAAACTAAAAAAGCACAAAATCACACCATGCTAAAACTAGTAAGTTATATCAATAGATTATCTAAAATTAGCAAGTCACACAGCTAAAATAAATAAAAACAAACCAAAACAAAAGCAAGGCAAGCCTGCATGCAGCACCCCATGCAAGGAGAAGAAAACCAAGCAAACACAGACCTGAACTAAGTATTCACATGCCCAATTAAACCTGAGAAATCAGCCTCAAAATATTCGCTTAAGCTATAGAAGGGGTTCTCTAGGAGCCAAGCTTTCAGCAATGGTTCCAGCTTAGGCCTAGCTAAGGTTCTCACAGCCAATGGCAGGTGATTAAAAAACCTCACACCTGAAACAGGAAAGCAATTTAACGCTTTCCCAACCTAGATCCCGTCACATGAATGTTATTGCAATTTCGTGTTACATGAGAATGGATTTCACGATTAGTTAAGTACCCACTCTCATGCTTCTTAATGGCAATGATACACTGCAAAATATATACATTAATTACTGGCATTATGCTATTAGATACAAATAGAGACTTGCAATGATCCAGATAATATGCATCACTTATTAAGCGTACAGCCTTTTTCTGTACCAAAAGGACACTCTGGACCTTGCTGGAGTGGCCCCAAAGCCTCGTTCCATAGATCAAGTGAGACTGAAAGAATGCATTGTAGGCAAACTTCAGAAAGCTATTTGGCATATCCTGTTTTAGTCTACGTAAGAGAAATAAAACTCTACTTAACTTTACACAAAGATGATCAATGTGATCACTCCAGCAAAGTGCAGGGTCAAGAGTAAAGCCAAGCAATTTTACAGGTGTAACTTGTTCCTTACTCAATCCCCTTAAACTAAACAAAATAGACTGAGTTTTTTCATCATTGAGAGCCAATTTGTTTGATCTGAACCAGTCAGAAGCAAGGTCAAATGACTGTCTAACTGTGGCTTCAGCATAAGCATAATCTTTATCACTAGCAAACAAGGAGGTGTCGTCTGCATAAAGTACTACATTATGATTAAGTTTATAATACAGGTCATTCATGTATACAATAAAAAGAAAGGGCCCCAGAACGGAGCCCTGAGGAACCCCATTCTTAACATTTAAAGGAGTGGAATGTACACCATTCAAAATCACTATTTGCTGACTACTACTAAGATAAGAGTTGATCAAATTGAGGGCAGCATCCGTCAGACCATACTTTTTAAATTTTGAAATAATGATTTCGTGACTCACACAATCAAATGCCCGAGAGAGGTCACAAAGGAGAACTGCAGTAGATGACTTCAGTTCAAAAGCAGAAAGAATCTGTTGAAGAAGAGAGTCCACTGCCAAAACAGTGGACTGACCCCTTCTGAAACCAAATTGGGCAGGTACAAGCAGATGATGTCCCTCAAAGTAACCGTACAGTTGTTGAAGCACAAGTGTCTCTAAAACCTTTGCAAATACAGGTATCAAGGAAATAGGACGGTAACTAGATAGATTATCATGTTTACCCTTCTTATAAACAGGAATGGTTCTGGCTACCTTGAGAACCCTAGGGAAGGTACCTTCAGTTAAACAAATGTTACACAAATAAGTAATTATTGGGGCAATACTATGGATTATTTTCTTTAGAAAATTTGGAGACATATCATAAATATCCCTACTATTTGAGGCCTTAAACGAATGAATAAATGAATAATTGAATAAATGAATTTATTCCATCATAATCAGTACAAAGTTATAATAATAAAACAACCCGGAATTGACTGACCACTTTTACGAGTAGTGTGGTCAGTATAGCAACAAAATACAACAGGTTTATTGTCAGAGTCCAGATTATAGTAGCATGTTGTTATCAGCCGGGCTGCTCTCCGAGGCGTCTACACCTAACACTGATAAGGCACATAACAGGACCTGCTATGCAAGACCGTACCTTCACTGCAATTCACAACTGATGCACTTCACTACAATACTAATAAACACTAATAAACACAAACAATTCACTTCAGCCTAGTATAAAAATATTTACAATTTATTATTTCAATTATTACAATATTTTACCAAAAATAAAACCAAAATACATAATACCATTACAATACAACTATAAAACACAAATAAACAGAGAACACATCTTCATTTTTAACTGTAGAATAAGTTACAATTTTCATTTAGTAATAGAAAAGCTTTTAAATTACTACAAAATTTTCTAACGTTAACTGAAATTTTAATTTCAAAAGGCAACTTGTTGAAACATTTTGGACCATTATACAGAAATGAATGCTTCAATACGGACTTGTTAATCTTAGGAGTTCTAAACATTCTCCGGACTATGCTTCTGGTGCCGTAATTTAGGTCCGTTGTACCCAAATTACCACTTTTAGTGTAAAAAAGTCTGAGGTCTTTAAAAACAAACAAATGTTGTAATGGTAATATTTTCAATTGAATGAAAATCGGAAATGAGCTGTCTCGTATTCTCTTGTGTGTAATTATTCTCATAAAATGATTCTGCACCACTCTTAATCTCTCTATTAAATATTTAAAAGTCCCACCCCAGCACACAACTCCATACTGAAGTCTTGAATTTACTAGAGCAAAGTACAGAGTTCTTAACAAACTTTCATCACAGAAATTTCGCAAAAAATAAAATTTTCTCGTAATCGCTTTAAGTTACGATTATACTTAATATACCACATTTATACTTAATGTGGTAAATAAACTTATTTACCACATTAAGTATATTTACATTATTTACAATTCTAAAACTAAACTCATGCTGTACATCCGGAATATTTCCAAGGTATTCGTCCGTAGCATCCCCACAGTCAATTCCATTAATAATTGTAGAAATTGAATCCATAAAATATTGATTCATCTCATCAGCCGAAGTAGTCAGAGTTACTGATGTGGCACAGTCTTCAATTATACAAAAATAAAAATATCAATTATTAAAGCTTTTTTAATGAAATACTGATATTATAAAAAGCAATAATTATTGTTGATTCAAAATACGTAACTAGAGCACGGACACTTGGACAGCTGTAAATCATATGTTTCTATTTAGTAGTGCGCATGCTCGCCGCTTGAAGTGCGGAGCTTAGTCGTCTGCAGTTGCGAGGCGGAAGCCGTGTGTCGTCGTTGTTGACAAATATCGAGTGTTTTAAAATAAATAATTAAACTTCATAGTTTATTTTTTTAAATCAATTTGGAGTTTTTAGTATTTTGGGGAATTCATTTGTGTGTTTAAATGGCATAACTGGAGGGAAATTGTTTTTAAGTAAGTTGTGAAACATTATTTATAAACCTAACCTCAAAACTCCTACAGGTGCTTGTTGAAAAGTTAAATTACAAAGTTAATTTAATAATGAACTTTATGTTTATTTTAGTACAACAAGGTAAAACTGGATCTGAACGATAGTTACTTGCTATACTTAAAGTTTGTTCATATTCATAGCATAATTTTTAATGTTCTCTTAAAGACCTTGAACACTGACAGTAGATTGTAAACTTTCTAAATAAGAGAATATGCATTATTCGGTCATTATATTGTAATATAAGACTGTATTACAGGCAAATATTAAAATTTTTTGAAAAATATACGGCAAATAAATCGAAATCTTGTTAAAGTTTGTTATAATCCTTGACAACTAGTGTGATCATCTAAAATTTTCAACTTTATAAAAACATGGCTTCATAACTTATTTATTTTCTAAATACAAAAAATTTATTTTACAAAACCAAAAACCATATTTTAGAAACTAGTACAAATGGAAGCAATTTGTTTATGATTAAAAAGAGATTACTGTAATTTAAAAATAAAGAGAAACTATTAGTTTTGTGTTCAGTTAGTTATTTACAAATTTCATTTTTATATGTTATATTTTATTCTTATGTTAATAAGTTAGAATGAAAAAATATCAACAAAATTTAACATTCATCTAGTTCAGTTCTACCCTTGATTATATTATTGTGTGAATAAAATCAATGGTTCTACTTAAGATTGAAGTAAACATTCTGATACTTGGTTTTAGAAAATAAAATATGTACTCCATCAAATTATACATCTAATACTGCTATTTAGTAACTTTATAGGGTCCATATTATTTTACTCATTTTGAATTAACTTATACTTTCACTTAATAATATATATAGGCTTATTAAATTCAGAAAATAAATTTATCTCTTTTTTTATGTTGGATGCAAATATTAAATTCTTCAGTGAAGCATGAAAATCTTGTTCATAAGCAATTACCATGTGCATAAGGAATATTTGAAAACCTGCGATTATATAGTACTTATATCTCATGGAAGCTAATTTCCTTTACTTTTCCTTCTCATTTTCATTTACAAAAACATTCAAGTGTTATTAATAGTGTTGATGAATGAATCATCATTTTATTGTTTGGCTTGAATTTTATAATGTTTAGTGGAGAAATAATATATTTCATTAAAACAGAGGAGGTTTTTTCATCAAGGAAAACATCATGTATTGTTATATGTAATTTAGTGTTAAGGCAGAACGGTAGCTTGGTTCATCATGTACTACATGTACACTGAATTGGTAGATCATAAAATGTCTAATTGACTTACTACTGTATATATGATTTATTCCCCCTTCCAATCTACTTTGTCAACATTTTAATTTTACTATTTTTTTTAACCTTTCCTTTGGTTTTCATGTTATCTGAATTGAATGTTTACATATGAATTGAGTGTAAAATTATATTGAATTATTTAAACAGGAAGACTATAATTCATATTTATGGTAGATGATCTGAAGTTAAAGCTAAATTTTACAAAGTTTCAAGTGGTAGGTTACATCTTGTTAAAAAGTGTTTCATTTACCACAAAATGAACACAGTACTATTTTTATGTTTATCGCTTAAACATGTTGCTTAATTACATCACACACATCAAAGTCAAACTTTATTTACATATCTGTAACTTTTGATGTCTCTAAATGTGAATTTCTATAACCTAAGTTTACTTTTAAAATTAGTATTGAAGGTTTTGTTGGTTAATGTTTTGTTTTTATGACGTTATTTATTTAATTTTGATACAAGCATCAAGTAACTGTACTTTAACTCCCAGAGTGGAATGGGGTTGCTGTAACGTTTTATACATTTTACTTTTAACTCTTAATAGCAGTTGATTTGGCAATTTTGAATTAAGACTTTAGGCAGTTTGATTATAGTTTACATACTTGACGTTTTAGGCAACTTTTAGACTACCTTTCATACTGACAAAATCTTTATGAATTTTACTTTTTGTAAAATATATAATTTAACGATTTATTATGCTTGATTGATGGAAACTGTTGTAAAACTATAATTAATTGTAATATTATTTTGAAACATTTCTGTTTGGTTAATTGGTCGGTAGCATAGTTGGTTCAATCCCAGCTTCATGTGCTAAAGGTTGTCAGTTCGATCCCAATCAGAGTCATAATACATTTTGAGAAGGATCAGCTGATAACCACCGGCTGTTCATTTGTCATTGGGCTATTAATTAATGACACTTTCTAAGGAATAGTCAGCCATAGTTTGTAACAATGACTACATTCACTCATCACACTCATTCGAAATCCATATTTGCCCATATCTTGACGATCGGCGTCTTATGAATAAATAAATAAAAATTTATAAAAGTTGAGTCTTGGAATCAAATAAATAATTTAAAATTATGCGTCTTCTTCTGTACTTACATTTTATTTGCCACCAACTCCTCATCCATGAAAAGATAAAGATTTGCCCATTATGTAATAAAGTTGATTCTGTATTGTGTCCTAAATAAATATAACCAGTGAAAACCTGTTATTAACTTCCAGAACTGTTAATAGTTTGTGCATAATAGGCCTACTCTACTGTGATCATATAAATTAAGACAATTGTAGTTATAAAATGTCGAGGTTTTATTAATTAATATTTGTATACTTTTAGGTCCCCTACCCCCTTGAAGTAAGTTTTTAATTTTTATTAATCCAGTCATCCCCTAAAGGCTCTATAAAATTTGAATATTAATAAACATATCCTATTAATAATGAAGCTTTAATGTCACAGCATTAAATATATGGATAAACCCAATCAATCAGTCTTATTTATAAAATTGTGTGAATAAATAATATAAAGTTACAGTATTGCATTGTTTGTAAAGTTATTTTAATGTATTGTGTCTTTTCCAGCTAGTGGTGGTTGTTAACATGCGCTCTAGTGTGACTGTGTCTGGGTCCAGAGAGCACGATGAAGTCTACAACCAAGCCGACTGCGTCACACACAAAAACGGTTAGTCACACAGTTTGCTTCTACCTCTTGCCTGTAATTGTTGTCTCTTCTCCACGTTTTTGTGCATTGTTAATGTTCACTAATTATTGTAATGCATAATTACATTTTATTTAAGTTACTGATGTTTTATTGTAGGCCAATTCATTATATGGTTTTTTTAAATAGATTATTTAATTTCAACGATTTTACTTGTCAGTACGGTTTGCGACTGCATTTTTCTTTCATCCAACAATTTTACTGGATTGGTCTTTATTCCTAAAATAATTAGTGTGATCCAGTTTAAAGCCCAAAATGATTTATAGTTTGTAGTCATTTTCTTTTTATTGGAAAATAGCTGTTAAATTAAGGAATAAATTCCAAATTATTGCTCAAGCCAGGTGTCAATTTAGATTTTCATTTTCTGGACCTAAAGCAAAAATAAAAATACTAATTATTGGGTGATAGTAACTGTTTATATTGGTTTTCATTAATCCTATGTTTCTGCAATTTCATCAAGTGTACTGAAAATGATTTATTTGAGTCTAATAACGAGCTCGACTGTGTGGAAAGTTAGAAATGCCTTGCGGCTTTTCCACAAGGCCAAAGGTTAAAATTCTCAACTAGGCCGAAGGTAAAGTTAGCTATAGAGGACATATGCCGATACACTACATGGCGTATCGTGGGGGCTTGGCAGTCTACTCAGAAACAATAAACCTCAGGTTATATTTTGAATGAAGAATATCCATGGATTAAAATATTTAAACCGGATATATGAGGTATGAAATGATTTTAATAACTAAGTTATATTTCATTTATGGTACTTAAAACCTTATTGATGTCTGCAAATTCTTAATCACACAACATGAAATTTCATTTACAATGTAATCTGAAGGATATGAAACATTGAAAATAAACTTATCTACCTTTATCAGCAATTAATATGTTTGACAAACAATTAATCTGGGATCAAATTTTCATTAGTTTTGTTTGTGCTTGGATTAAATTAGATCATAGGCTGTATAAAAAGTGAGCCATAACAAGGCTAATGACACTGATGGCGCAGTGTTGTAACCCAGCCACTTGGGGAAAAAGTGTTGAGGAGATTGTAGGCAATATATTCTATGATCGGTCCTCTTAATACTGATACGGCGTCCCCTCAATGGTTGCCATCAGCGTGAACACTACTGGAGAAGTCTGGGGTGTCCATGCTGGATGGCAATCAAGGTGCAGATGTTGTGTAGGGGAGAGAACTGTCAGGCCTGTCAGTTTGTGGTTCGGATTCCACCTCAAGCTGTGGGTCCTTAGTTGCCCTGACTATTGGGCTATTAATAAATAGCTCTTTCTAAGGAACAGTCGACGTTAGTAACAATGACTACACTCGTTATCTACACTCATCACATTCATTTGCCCCTCAAATTCACCCATATCTTGATGATTAGCGCCTGATGAATGAATAATAATGACATTTTTAAAATCGCACAGTGAAAGTAGTTGCTTGTAGTTTTCAGATTTTAAAACCCTTTTAGAATTACTTTGGGTTAGGTTGAAACTGTAATCAAGTATGTAAATTAAGTAATGAACCCAACTACCTAGTTGAATTTATTCAACAAATGACACAATACCTTCTAGAAGCAAGTGAATTCCAGTTTTGACAGTTTTAATTTATATTCCTCAGCGGGATGTTTTCAGTGAAGACATTTAAATGAGATAATAATAATAATTATATCGGACCTGAATAAAAGTTAAACATTTTTTATTGGATTTTACGTTTTTGTTGATATTCATCTTTATGGAGAGAGTTCTTTGAATACAATAAAGCTCCAGTGTTTAGTTACCTTAGCAACAATGTACATGGTAATGATACGATTATGAAAATATATATGGTATATTCTCACAATATGGCACATAGTTTTCTGGAGTAAACAAGTAAAGTGGTACCAGTTTATAAAATGTTATCAGTGAACTTTATACTGTTCTTTAAATTTATAATATCTTAATTTTGCAAGATCCATAGTGTGAACCCTTAAGTCCGGTTGCGTTGCATGCTTGTTATCTAACCAGTGCATCTAACATTTGCGTGAAGTTAAGCTACATGCAAAAGGACATTTAGTAGACCTGTTTATTCTGTTATAGCATTAATACAGCCAAGGGAGGGTCGTGAATAGGGATGGCAACAATACATTGATATATTGATAAATATGTTTCGATATATCAATATATTAGCATCAATATTTTGGTCCAAAATATCATATCACTAAATATTGATGTTATTCTCTTTCTTCAAAATCATCACGATTCGGAAATGAACTCTTAAATTGTTGCCTTTTATTTGCAAAAACATTCATGGAAATAATAAATTAACTTTATTTAGTATTTTTACATGAGGTTAAAAAGCAATAAAATGTTTAGTGGATCAACTTGTCTGATTTTTAGTGTTTATATAATGGCATTTTAATGTGAAAAAAAATAATTTTATTACATTTTTTCATAATTAACATAATAACTAAAGGTATAATTATTCTTATTTTGAATTTTTTTAATTTGACCCCACATACCACAACTTGTTTGGTGTATATAAAAATGTATTTAATTTGTACATTCAGTATTCTAAGCTATCTAAATAGTGACAGCAAAACATGAGGGTATTTTTGGTCATAATGTAATATTTATTGCATAATTTAAACTGATAACTCATTTACAATTAGATATACAGGTTACGAAATATATAGATATTTTTCTTTCGGTATTATCATTAGATCAATATTCAGTTTGCAATATATTGATATGTTTAAAACATTTTCCATCCCTAGTCATGGATTTGTTACAACACTGTCTATCATTGATTGATATTCCGATATAGTAAATAATGCTTACCAAGACTATAAATATTTATAAACATTTGTTGTTTTATCACTGTAAATAGAGAAATCAATTCATAATGTTTTGAGGCCTTTAATACTAATCAATATTCTGGAGGTGTGAAAATATGAAAACAATAATCCAATATAAACATTTTAGTCAGGACAAGCAACTTTCAGAAACAATATGAAAATCTAAATTTAAAACTAGTAGTTGAAGTCTAAAACAAATCACTAACAGTGAATGACATTCTGTTGAAACACATAAATTAACTGAATTTCAAGCTATCGGCTTTTTAACATCCTAATGTGAAATCTTTTATTTGTTATTAATTTTAAATCAGATCACTCCAATTACCATTTAAAATTTTAATGTGTTTGTAGGTTGCTCTTATTGACATATATTGTCTAGCTGCATCGTTTCAATAATTTTTTAGCTAAATTATGATTTACTTCCTTTTAGTGTCTAAATTAAGGTTTGAAAACCCGGGAATCATTTATCTGTTTCAATATTTTCTCCTAGACTGGCTAATATGCTTATTTGAAGGTAGTAGAGACATTGCCTGCGTTAGTATATAGCCCTCAGCCTCATATACTAGCTGTCAACTACACTGAAGAGAACCTGCTCATCTCATCTCTCACTGACACTAATCCAGACTTACATACAATGAAGAGCGCATATGAAGGGAGAAATGCCTGTGTTTATATATGCCCTCCGTCATCTACTACCTGTTAACTACACTGAAGAGAACCTGCTCATCTCATCTCTCACTGACACTAACCCAGACTTACATACAATGAAGAGCGCACATGAAGGGAGAAATGCCTGTGTTTATATATGCCCTCCGTCATCTACTACCTGTTAACTACACTGAAGAGACCCTGCTCAACTCATCTCTCTCACTGACACTAACCCAGACTTACATACGATGAAGAGCACATATGAAGGGAGAAATGCCTGTGTTTATATATGCCCTCCGTCATCTACTACCTGTTAACTACACTGAAGAGACCCTGCTCAACTCATCTCTCTCACTGACACTAACCCAGACTTACATACAATGAAGAGCGCATATGAAGGGAGAAATGCCTGTGTTTATATATGCTCTCCGTTATCTACTACCTGTTAACTACACTGAAGAGACCCTGCTCAACTCATGTCCCTCACTGACACTAACTCAGACTTACATACGATGGAGAGCACATTTGAAGGGAGAGAAATTACCTTTGTTTATATATTCCCTCCATCATCTTCTAGCTGTCAATTTCACAGAAGGGAGCCTGCTCAACCCACGTCCTTCCTTGCACAGAGAAAAAAAAGAGATCGAGGTAATTTTTTATGGCTGCAGGGAGCGCCTGATTGGCAGTTATAACTAGATTACAACTAATGTACATCTTAATACATCTGTAGTATAATTACTATGTTTATCCTTGATGATTTGAGAGGAATAAAGGAGGGACTGATAAGGTGCAAGCTAGCCCTGCAATCGCAAAGGAAACTGAAGAAATCAGTATTGGGCACACTAACTCGACACATTTCTCATAGAGGTTGAATGTAACATCTATCTCTTTTTTCTCTGTGCCCCTTGACAGTAATATGAACTTATGTATGATGGGAGAGTCCCTATTGTTTGATTCTCTTGTGAACTAAATTGATGATTTTGTCATCTAATCAGAAAAATATAACAATAATAAGTTTTTATTTTTACAATCATAAGTTACTTTTTACTATCCAGTTTATTAAATAACAAACCTAAGACTTCTAAACTAGTAATTTAATCAAATAAATAAACAAAATATTTAATAATTAATAATTATTTATTATTTTATAAAATAGCTGTGCATAGGTCATTTCATTGACACTTCTTATCAAACCTGGACCTCTCCCCTAAACCAAGCACCTCCTTGTTTGTTTAAAAAACAAACTATTTTGGCATAAACAGCTGTTTGTTGATTTCAGGAGATTTCCGTTGTCTTAATTGCGTAATTATGACTATGAACAACTGCAAACTTATAGAATTTTCTACAGGTATTTAAATGTAAACCATCTGAAGCAAGCCAGGATGGAAAACTGTTATCAAATTTGATTGTTATCTGAGATTACTAATTTTGTGTGAGAAATTTTAACATTTCAACAAATATTTTATCTTCAACACTCCATGTTTTACAGACACAGTTCATGTTCCAACATTTGAAATTTAATATATCTGTTAAATCTCTTGACATAATTTGCAACAAGACAAGCACTTTTATCTAAGTGTCTGAATGTGCGCTGTTAATCGACAAGTGCTTAAAGAAGTAAACATGACATACTCCAGCTTAAATATTTTCATTTATGACTTTAATATCAGTTATTGAAATGTTAGCTTATTTATATTTTAAACTATGTAGAAGGGTACTTAAATAAATTGACTTATTACCATATATTTTAATGCTTATCATACTGCTTTATTTCCATTGCATATTAGTTTATGTTAATTTACTGCAAGGTTAGTTACTGACAGGAAGTTTATTATCTTTTTGGTTCAGTTTAAATATTTTGAATTTATAATCATAATTCTATCTAATTGTATATTTAAATTCTCCTTCCCTGCTTTGGCTGCAAATTTCTAACCCGTTTCTGTTCTATAAGGGAATAAGGAAAACTGAAAATGTGGAAAAAACAAGAGTAATAAAGGTAGTGCTTAAGAAGAGAAATAGTTGAACTCTTTAAATTACAAACTTTTGGAGTTGATAACTAAATGGTACTGAAATAAAGGTTTGCTGTGTTGATGGTGATAAGTACTAGCCAGTATTGACTGAGATCTACTATTCCTTTAGTGGGGGGGGGGGGGGGGAGTAAGCTAACATAGATAAGTGGGGGAGCAGATTTGGGAATTTCCTTGTTATGTCAAATCTGAGAACTGCAGATGGTTTTAATTAAATTAGTTGAGAATTCAAAGGGGAAATAATTATTGAGAATCTAATAGACCATGTCTTGGGAGAAGTCTCCAATTTTGTCCAACAGTAATTGTGTCACATTGCTAGCAATTATTCCTCAAGCTTGACAATTCTCTTAGGATGCTTTTAATACAAACAGTCACATAAAAATGTGTTCAAGAGTTATAAAACTTCTTTAAACATGTACCGTCTTAAAAGTACTGTACTGTTTATTTAAATGCTGATTACTTCAGTTATATTACCCGCATTTCTGTTTCTTTTACATGTTTAGTGATACAACGTTCATAAACTTAGTTGATTGGTTTTGTTATAGTTGCAATGTTTACCGTGTTTGTATAGTTCTCGTTTTTTACAGTTAGTCAGTTTGAAATATACTTTTACATTTATTTTTATATTATTTGTAAATTTTGACCATTAACAACTAATGAATATTTTGATAATAACAAATTAGAGATGCTGTAATAAGAGAATAATTGATTATGCTATCCATATGAGTCTCTATAAAAACAAATAAATTTTAATAAAATGTACAATTTTTTTCGAAGTGTACAACTTAAAATATTTATGCAAATCTTTCAAAAAGTATTTGTTTTAGAGGAATATTTAAATATCTGATGTGATATCTATAACAAAATGGCTGCAGAGAAGAAGGCGATACACTCAAGGGATTCGAGTAGCTATGCCAAGTCATTCATAAGTTAACTGTTTAAGTATTGTTCGACTCCTTATTGAGTATTATGCTATTTATTCGGTTTTGATTGCAACATGTCAAGCTTTTGTGGACTGAGCGTGGCAGTCTACAGATGGCCATCTGTACTTAAGTGTTAGGGGTGGGTATTTTCAGTAAGATTGCCACAAAGCCACTTGTTACAGGGATGTATCGTCTAAAGTGTCATATGGTTACTGAACACCCAAGTTACATAAGGACCCAGTAGTAGTGGGAGCGAGATGAGCCATAGCAGCTATCACTTTTTAGCAATGGTTCTTCCTAAGATTATAGGGTTCTACTTAATAGTATTGAAAAGTATATACAATTTGTTTTTCTGGTTTCAGACAAATCATTAACAGATGACTGTGACACTGTTAAAAAGTCACTAAAGATTTGCACTAAAGTCAGCTGTTCGCTGTACATGCACTCACTATCTCGCCGCCCACATGGTGCACCTCTCTGTCCTCGTGTCATTGCCAGTTAGTAAAAGATGAGCGTGACATTGTACTTCCAGCTGATTTGCACTATCGTCAGCTGTTCGCTGTACATGCACTCACTATCTCGCCGCCCACGTGGTGCACCTCTCTGTCCTCGCGTCATTGCCAGTTAGTAAAAGATGAGCGAGACATTGTACTTCCAGCTGATTTGCACTATCGTCAGCTGTTCGCTGTACATGCACTCACTATCTCGCCGCCCACATGGTGCACCTCTCTGTCCTCGTGTCATTGCCAGTTAGTAAAAGATGAGCGTGACATTGTACTTCCAGCTGATTTGCACTATCGTCAGCTGTTCGCTGTACATGCACTCACTATCTCGCCGCCCACATGGTGCAGCTCTCTGTCCTCGTGTCATTGCCAGTTAGTAACAGATGAGCGTGACATTGTACTTCCAGCTGATTTGCACTATCGTCAGCTGTTCGCTGTACATGCACTCACTATCTCGCCGCCCACATGGTGCAGCTCTCTGTCCTCGTGTCATTGCCAGTTAGTAACAGATGAGAGTGACATTGTACTTCCAGCTGATTTGCATTAACATTAGCTGTTCGCTGTACATGCACTCACTATCTCGTTGATCACGTAGTGCACCTCTCTGTCCTCGTGTCATTGCCAGTTAGTAACAGATGAGCGTGACATTGTACTTCCAGCTGATTTGCATTAACATTAGCTGTTCGCTGTACATGCACTCACTATCTCGTTGATCACGTAGTGCACCTCTCTGTCCTCGTGTCATTGCCAGTTAGTAACAGATGAGCGTGACATTGTACTTCCAGCTGATTTGCATTAACATTAGCTGTTCGCTGTACATGCACTCACTATCTCGTTGATCACGTAGTGCACCTCTCTGTCCTCGTGTCATTGCCAGTTAGTAACAGATGAGCGTGACATTGTACTTCCAGCTGATTTGCACTAACATCGGCTGTTCGCTGTACATGCACTCACTATCTCGTTGATCACGTGGTGCACCTCTCTGTCCTCGCGTCATTGCCAGTCAGTAACAGATGAGCGTGACATTGTACTTCCAGCTGATTTGCACTAACATCGGCTGTTCGCTGTACATGCACTCACTATCTCGTTGATCACGTAGTGCACCTCTCTGTCCTCGTGTCATTGCCAGTTAGTAACAGATGAGCGTGACGTTGTACTTCCAGCTGATTTGCACTAACGTCAGCTGTTCGCTGTACATGCACTCACTATCTCGCCGCCCACATGGTGCAGCTCTCTGTCCTCGTGTCATTGCCAGTCAGTAACAGATGAGCGTGACGTTGTACTTCCAGCTGATTTGCACTAACGTCAGCTGTTCGCTGTACATGCACTCACTATCTCGCCGCCCACATGGTGCAGCTCTCTGTCCTCGTGTCATTGCCAGTCAGTAACAGATGAGCGTGACGTTGTACTTCCAGCTGATTTGCACTAACGTCAGCTGTTCGCTGTACATGCACTCACTATCTCGCCGCCCACGTGGTGCACCTCTCTGTCCTCGTGTCATTGCCAGTTAGTAAAAGATGAGCGCGACATTGTACTTCCAGCTGATTTGCACTAACGTCAGCTGTTCGCTGTACATGCACTCACTATCTCGCCGCCCACGTGGTGCAGCTCTCTGTCCTCATGTCATTGCCAGTCAGTATCAGATGAGCGTGACATTGTACTTCCAGCTGATTTGCACTATCGTCAGCTGTTCGCTGTACATGCACTCACTATCTCGTTGATCACGTAGTGCACCTCTCTGTCCTCGTGTCATTGCCAGTTAGTAACAGATGAGCGTGACATTGTACTTCCAGCTGATTTGCATTAACATTAGCTGTTCGCTGTACATGCACTCACTATCTCGTTGATCACGTAGTGCACCTCTCTGTCCTCGTGTCATTGCCAGTTAGTAACAGATGAGCGTGACATTGTACTTCCAGCTGATTTGCATTAACATTAGCTGTTCGCTGTACATGCACTCACTATCTCGTTGATCACGTAGTGCACCTCTCTGTCCTCGTGTCATTGCCAGTTAGTAACAGATGAGCGTGACATTGTACTTCCAGCTGATTTGCATTAACATTAGCTGTTCGCTGTACATGCACTCACTATCTCGTTGATCACGTAGTGCACCTCTCTGTCCTCGTGTCATTGCCAGTTAGTAACAGATGAGCGTGACATTGTACTTCCAGCTGATTTGCACTAACATCGGCTGTTCGCTGTACATGCACTCACTATCTCGTTGATCACGTGGTGCACCTCTCTGTCCTCGCGTCATTGCCAGTTAGTAACAGATGAGCGTGACATTGTACTTCCAGCTGATTTGCACTAACATCGGCTGTTCGCTGTACATGCACTCACTATCTCGTTGATCACGTAGTGCACCTCTCTGTCCTCGTGTCATTGCCAGTTAGTATCAGATGAGCGTGACGTTGTACTTCCAGCTGATTTGCACTAACGTCAGCTGTTCGCTGTACATGCACTCACTATCTCGCCGCCCACGTGGTGCCCCCACGTGTCACCGATCTCTCTGTCCTCGCGTCATTGCCAGTTAGTAAAAGATGAGCGAGACATTGTACTTCCAGCTGATTTGCACTAACGTCAGCTGTTCGCTGTACATGCACTCACTATCTCGCCGCCCACATGGTGCAGCTCTCTGTCCTCGTGTCATTGCCAGTCAGTAACAGATGAGCGTGACATTGTACTTCCAGCTGATTTGCACTAACATCGGCTGTTCGCTGTACATGCACTCACTATCTCGTTGATCACGTAGTGCACCTCTCTGTCCTCGTGTCATTGCCAGTCAGTAACAGATGAGCGTGACATTGTACTTCCAGCTGATTTGCACTAACATCGGCTGTTCGCTGTACATGCACTCACTATCTCGTTGATCACGTAGTGCACCTCTCTGTCCTCGTGTCATTGCCAGTTAGTAAAAGATGAGCGTGACATTGTACTTCCAGCTGATTTGCATTAACATTAGCTGTTCGCTGTACATGCACTCACTATCTCGCCGCCCACATGGTGCAGCTCTCTGTCCTCGTGTCAGTGCCAGTTAGTAACAGATGAGCGTGACATTGTACTTCCAGCTGATTTGCACTATCGTCAGCTGTTCGCTGTACATGCACTCACTATCTCGTTGATCACGTAGTGCACCTCTCTGTCCTCGTGTCATTGCCAGTTAGTAACAGATGAGCGTGACATTGTACTTCCAGCTGATTTGCACTAACATCGGCTGTTCGCTGTACATGCACTCACTATCTCGTTGATCACGTGGTGCACCTCTCTGTCCTCGTGTCATTGCCAGTTAGTAACAGATGAGCGTGACATTGTACTTCCAGCTGATTTGCACTAACATCGGCTGTTCGCTGTACATGCACTCACTATCTCGTTGATCACGTGGTGCACCTCTCTGTCCTCGCGTCATTGCCAGTTAGTAACAGATGAGCGTGACATTGTACTTCCAGCTGATTTGCACTAACATCGGCTGTTCGCTGTACATGCACTCACTATCTCGTTGAGCACGTGGTGCACCTCTCTGTCCTCGCGTCATTGCCAGTTAGTAACAGATGAGCGTGACATTGTACTTCCAGCTGATTTGCACTAACATCGGCTGTTCGCTGTACATGCACTCACTATCTCGTTGATCACGTAGTGCACCTCTCTGTCCTCGTGTCATTGCCAGTTAGTATCAGATGAGCGTGACATTGTACTTCCTGCTGATTTGCACTAACATCGGCTGTTCGCTGTACATGCACTCACTATCTCGTTGATCACGTGGTGCACCTCTCTGTCCTCGCGTCATTGCCAGTTAGTAACAGATGAGCGTGACATTGTACTTCCAGCTGATTTGCATTAACATTAGCTGTTCGCTGTACATGCACTCACTATCTCGCCGCCCACGTGGTGCACCGCTCTGTCCTCGTGTCATTGCCAGTCAGTAACAGATGAGCGTGACATTGTACTTCCAGCTGATTTGCACTAACGTCAGCTGTTCGCTGTACATGCACTCACTATCTCGCCGCCCACGTGGTGCAGCTCTCTGTCCTCGTGTCATTGCCAGTCAGTATCAGATGAGCGTGACATTGTACTTCCAGCTGATTTACACAACGTCAGCTGTTCACCGTACATGCACTCACTATCTCGTCGCTCACGTGGTGCACCTCTCTGTCCTCGTGACATTGCCATTCAGTAACAGATGAGCGTGATGTTGTACTTTCAGCTCATTTACACGTCAGCTGTTCACTGTACATGCACTCACAATCTCGTCGCCCACGTGTTGCCCTCTCTGTGCTCGTTTGCATTCTGGCTTGTTTTGAGTCAGCCAATAATTGTACTTTCTTGTCCAAGTCTGCTCGTGGGTGGAGTAGTCATCTTTTATTTACGTCTGAACCGCAATATTGAGGAGTTATAGTCGTGAACTACGAGTATATTAGTAGAACAATTTGTTACATTTTATATTTCCAAGTGTGATGTAAGTTACAATTTGTAATAAAATAAACATGATCATCCTGAGCATAACTTCGTAAATTTAACCGTGTTATTGTTTAATTTCTTTTTAAGGACGAATAACTGTTTGCTTCTTATTTGCATATTGTAGTTCAATGTTTACATTTGTGGTTAAAAAGGTTACGGGCTTGGCATTTTTGGATACTCCTTTGTGCTCTCTACGTTACATATAGAAGATGGACTTTATGCGGTTTTTAGTGAAAATCTTGGTGTAGTAACTATAAACATTCATATAGGAATATTTATTTAAAATCTGAAAAATTGAATAGGGCATTTTTTGCTACCCTTTGCTACCTTGGTAAACTTGCTGGGCATATGGCGGAATGAGGGTTTCAGTCCGACCATCTTTAGTGGTGGGGCTCTCATTCACCCCTGCCAAAAACAGCTGTCAGGACCCCCTTTGACATCTGGGACCCAATCATGTGAGTTAAAACCACATACACCCCACGTGGTTCGGATTCCAGGACAATCCGTAGATCCTTTGGTTGGTCACCACTGTAGGCTCATTAATAGATTTAACCTTTTCGAAGATAAGGTCATTACAGTTAGTAACCAGACTACACATAGCAACTAAATTCATGTATCTCCCGTATTCATTTTCATACATTGCTTTATTTGCGTCTCACGACCTAACTAATGTAATCCCAAGGTTCCTATACAAAAGGTTGTCTCATACAAGTACGCATCCATATCGCGCAGGTAGCAATTACGTCATAGGGAGGCCTCAGCTGTGTTTTTTGTACCTTCACTGCTGTAAACAAAACAACACGCAACAATGTAAAACATCTGATATTCGTAATCGATGACAGTACAGTCTGCGTTGTTTATTTATTTGACGTAAGTGATTTTAATATTGATATCATTTAGTATTTACTTAGAAAGTTTAACTGAGCAACTGAGTATGGAATAATGTAATTTGCTGCTTCAAATTAATATTTAAATACCGTAAATTAAAATAGTTCTAACATGATCTTAAGAACAGTACAGAAATGGTTTTTAGTGTGTAGTTTTAATTGTTCAGCACACTGTGTCGGAGGCACAGAGGAAGTAATACATTTACACTGTGGTTGGAGGTATCCCTCTGACGTCACCCCTCGGCTTACATACCATATGAGAATGAGACAACCTGTTGTATAGGAACCTTGATAAAATCATACTACAGTGTTTTAAAACATAACCTCAAATGTATTTTTACACTTACTTTCCTAGTGCTTTTGTTTACCTTTATAATTATACTTCCTCTCGAGTATTGACATTTATTAAGACAGGTAATGAATATTGTTTGGATTAAGTAGCTGTCAACATCCATAATATCGTTTGAACGATGTGGTTTGTAGGCACGATATCGAACAGTAACCAAACATGACCGAGTAGTGCAGTGAACAGCTGTTCGACCTCAAGGTGCGAGTTAACACGTCAGGCGGTGTCTGACATCGGTCAGCTGATAATTAACTTAATGGACACCTGAATTGTTGATGAGGTTAGCTATTGGGGTCTTTGCTGTGCTCACGCGCTGACAACCCGTCAATACTGGGCCTTTGACGCTGCTTTGACTGGTTTGACGAATGAGCATTGTATGGTCTGGATTAAATAGCTTATTCGCTTAAGGCTGGGTAATATTTGCAAGTGTTGTAATTACAGTATATTGTCCAGCGGAGGTTCAGTGAATAGATTTCTCTTCGAAAGGTATTCCTGTAACGCACGAAACCTCATTAAAAAAACATTGCCGAATATTGTTTTACCATATACCGGTACCTACATGTAATATTTAAGGTACCTAAGTAACCGGGGTTGTCAATTTTACATCTGTTCAGATCAAATCAAAATCTTTATTTACTGACTAAAATACACGAAGCATAAGGTTACTAAAAATTACATAGTTAGATGAAAGATATAAATACATTGATATATCAATTCATATTTAGGGTTAGACAAAAGGTACATAAATATGTTGTTTCAAGACAACTTAGATACATTTGAGGAAAACAGAATCCACTGACGCCTTTATTTGTTCAACATTAAAAAAAAAAAAAAAAAAACACAAGAAATAAAAAGACCTAATAAAAAAACAAAAACAAATAAAAAGGCAAGTACTTGATAAAAAAGTTAATAAGCTTTCTGAAAAATATATGTAGTTGTTCCTAAATTACAATACTATCGTTTTTACGTTTTTGTGCACTTTATTTCAGAAAGGAACGTTTATTAAAAAAAATAAACAAAGAGCGTTTAAAATAAATGAAAAACTATAAACATTAGTAATCATATTAGCAAAATTAATCACTGTATAACAGAACCTAGTGCATCGCAATGACAGATCTTGCTTAGTGACTGTTATAAGTGTTCATATATAAATACGCCAAATATATACGCTGAAATATTATTTTAAAATTAATTTTCATTTACACTATAAATACAGTAATCTTCTGATTCCACATAATGGTAGATAACTACGTTTCTGTATTTGGAATTATATTATTGTCTGTATAGAAAACATTGAAACAAACTTCTTTTGAAAAATAGAGCTAAGATATCTGCGACTTCACGGATGTTATTTCACGTATTTTAGAACGTGAGTCAAGTATACGGTGTGTTCACTTATGTAGTCGAATCGATTTTTCTCGGTGAAATTGTCATCTAGGGGTGGCTTATATTTTGGTTGGTTCCATGACAATTTTAACTGGTTCGAATTCCACGTTAAACTTTACTCTCCTGTTTATCTGAGTTCCATGTTTACATTCACTCCTGTTGGCCAGTGTGATGACCGAGTTTTCCATACGAAAGGCCGAGGCAGCTGCCCCTCAGGACTCTCCCTTTGTACGACTGGTTATGGTAATTTTTGGAGGGGTTTCGTCAACTCACTCACGTCCAGGTGTACCCAACGTATTGTCCATAACATACAAATTTTTGTCCAAATTTACATTCTTAAAGCGAAAAGATTTTTAACCTCATCGGATAAATGTAATAAAAGGCATTTTTTGCCCTAATTTCGTCTCAATAAGTTTTATATTCTATTTTATCAAGAAATTACTGTGAAAATGAAGACCTGTGTTCTAAACATAACAGACTGTTTTTGAGAAACGTTTCACAATGGTTACTATCAATCAGGACATTTAAGTATGATTAAGGATGTCATCATTGATTGCAGAACCAAAAAATGGACGTCAAATCGTACTCCCCTTTGTGAATTTAATTCAACCTTTGTGACGTCTATGTCACTACCAGGAAAAATATGAAAGTTGTCAGGAAATACGATATTGGTATGTTTAAACGACCCCCCTGTGGTGATGGCATATACAAGTCGCTAGGGTTAATTAGCAGTGGACGTCAGCCGCGGTTGTTGTCATTTTCATATGTCTCCCCGCATTTTCAATTGTGATAAAGGAAATCTGAAATTATTGGTAATATAAAAACATTACGTCCAGTGATGGTGTCTGCATGAATGAAACATCTGTGGGTGGTTTTGAGAGTGGTGGAATAACTAACTGGGATAGACAGCTCCAGGGGGGACTGAATACCCAAACTTCACGTTAGTTTATTACAGACTATAACTAATTTGATATTCGTCCGAATAAATATACATAAATAATTATGTATTCTGTCTCTCTTGTAATGGAAAATTGTGTTTTTGTGTATATTGCCG
This sequence comes from Stictocephala bisonia, assembly GCA_035578905.1. Taxonomy (NCBI): domain Eukaryota; kingdom Metazoa; phylum Arthropoda; class Insecta; order Hemiptera; family Membracidae; genus Stictocephala; species Stictocephala bisonia. Next base: position 884,621 of record JAQJVL010000213.1, on the reverse strand, counting down.
GTATCGGCTCAGCGGTAATAAGGCTTATTATAACCAGCTTCCAATCTCAAAGCGAATTAATAATCCTACATTCGTTTGATAAGTTCACGCACTAGCTTACGGACCATGTGAACTAGAATAAAAATAATAATAATAATAAATCCTGTGAATCGGCCAAAGCGTAAGCTACGACAAATATGTTCAGAGGGTCACATTTTGTTAGTCAAGATAATCAATAAAATATTGAATCCTCAACAATTCGTGAACTGATTGATGGATAACTATCGGAGATTTCTAAATCACAACGTTTCGACAAATATAAAATCCACTATCGTCTTCAGGTGTTTCTAACTTAGTCTGCGTTTTTGTAATTTTGTATTTCATACTGTGTTTTATATTTTGTTATAGTTGTGTTATATGTGATCGTTTTTATGAACACGCGACTTTCTTAACAGTCAACCGTACTAAATAAACATGTAGTTTTTAGGGCCTTTTTAAAATTGTATAGGTTAATGTAACAAACTAGTTGTAAATATACGTAGACTAAGGTAGTAAGTGACATCTGAAGACGACAGGAGTTTTATACCTGTCGAAACGTTATGTTAGTTTCTTAAAAACACTTGAAGAATTGAAAATCTCCCATACTTGTCCATCAATCTCGTACAATCCCCCCCCCCCCTCCAGTTCTAACTACAATGTGTTAATACTGAGTTACTGTGTACTACAATTTGTTAAATAACCTGATGATGCCGTAATAGGAAAAATGCATCTAATACAGATTAAATTGTTGATTAATTAACAGTGTTTGCTTAAAAATACCTTAATATATAAAAAAAAATGGGCTGAATGTTGGTTATTATTTGTTCACATTTAACGCACATATCTTTTTTATTAACGTTTAAGGTATTCAAAAGAAAATATTTCTATCTTTCTAGCCTGCATTAAAAATGTATTTTTGAAGTATTTAACGCTTTTTTTAGTCTTATATGATAATTTTTAAATATTATTTAGTATTATTGTTTATTATTATTATAATTTAATAATATATTATAATTTCAGTTTTGTTTAACATTGTAATAAGCTTTAAATACAGTAGTTTGAAGCTTGTCTGACACGTCTGCACGCTGCTGTATCCAACCTCCTTCATGGAGAACCATCCAGTGAGCGACAGCCGAGACACATGACCAATAAACCCACATACACCATACATCAATCAGTATTCCAATATTGGACTGTACATTCTTAGTTTGTAACATCCAAATATGTTTTTTCCCTTTTTTCATATATATACATTGGAAGTTGTATCTCAAGGAGGCCGTTTCCCAAACCGCCAAGTCACCGCCGGGAAGTCAGCCCTATAGTAAACACTCGCTTCTAAACCCTATAGTAAACACTCGGTCAATACCACTGTACGTGTATGGGTGGGCGGTTAGGTCAATACCACTGTACGTGTATGGGTGGGTCAATACCACTGTACGTGTATGGGTGGGTGGGTCAATAACACTGTACGTGTATGGGTGGGTGGGTGGGTCAATACAACTGTACGTGTATGGGTGGGCGGGTGGGTCAACAACAATGTACGTGTATGGGTGGACGGGTGGGTCAACATCATTGTACGTGTATGGGTGGGCGGGTGGGTCAACACCACTGTACGTGTATGGGTGGGTGAGTGGGTCAACATCACTCTACGTGTATAGGTGGGTGGGTGGATTAACACCACTGTACGTGAGTGGGTGGGTCAATACACTGATCGGTATCACTAAAGAATAAACGAAATTTCATCTGGCAGTCCTCAATCCATATTTAATTTATGTTATTTATTTGGAATATTATAGTGTCCAATATTATAGTGTGAAATATTATAGTGTGTTATTTGGAATAAATAAGATATGTGGTCCAATTGATTCCGTGCTGCTTACCACCTAGTCTCTTGACGAGGGTTGACAGGTACCATTTCTTAGAAATAGGAAGCGCAAAGAATGGATACTCACCCATGGCTCTTGCTTATATAATGGCAGAGTATGTTATAATACAAAAATCGACTTTGAATCGGCTGTTCAGAAAGCTTTAGCTGAAGTTTTTTTACTAAAGTTGCGTGGTACTCGGAGGTGCTTCACCTCATGAGTTAGGACTTCACCTCATGTAGCTCCCGCATTCGATATTTAACACGCAACAAAATGTGTTAACGTCTGATATCTAATATTGGTCACTTAATGTCAGTTTGGGGTAGAATAAAATAAGACGAGGAAGACTTTACCACAGTTGAATTTCTTTGAATATAAGGGAACATGATTACACGAGAACGTAAATTTATTTTTAAGGCCACTTGTGTGTTGTAGAATGATAAGTAACCGAGGGAACTTTTGGTTGGGTTTATATAAAATGCCACCATAATATTGTAATGTAAGGTGAATGCGAGTAAGTGCATGTGCATTGCCTCTTAATGTTAATCTTGCAAGAGTTTAATCTGTCTTCTATTATTAATTTGTCCTTTCTATTATTTTGTTTTCTGAATCTATTATTTTATTGCTTATAATTTTTACTTTTAATGTTTACTCTTACTTGTGTTACACGACAGTAATAAGCTAAGTCAAAGTTTATAAAGTAGTACTATATTATATTTTAAGTTGGAATAGACATGTTAATTTTTTATAGTTTTATTGTCCAGTCTCAGACTCTTGCAGTCTATTTTCTCAAAAATGTTAAATGAGCCTCATGTTAATTCTCAAAAATGTTAAGCCTCAGAATTCTTCTCAAGGAACTCTTCTCTATAGACATACAATACAATCGTCTTTGAAGAGAATATTATTTTTTAAATCTTTTCGTAATTTCGTATGAATTAATAATAAATCATTTTATTTAGAATTTAAATCTTAGTGTTGGCCTGGAGCTGCTACTTCAAAAAGTTTCATTAATTTCTTTGTTTTAACAGTTGCTACTTTAAAATTATTTTAAACCTTACTTTTTGTTTGATGAATAATGAAGTCTATGCAAATTCCAATAGATACGTGTTATCAGCGGAAAGTAGCGGTGCGATATTTCGTACAACACGAGTGTGGCCCGTACTAACGAGGCACATTTCAAAAGCCAGACTGCGCTCCTCCCTTTATGTATTATTCACCTTGTTTATCAGTTCCTTTTGTTCTGTCCTTTGTTCCGTCTACTGTCTGCCCCACACCCCCTCCAACCCCCTCATGTCCAAGAGTGTTGGTGATTCGAATTTCCTTTGGCACCGTAAAATTGGCATTGTAATTTAATGAATGAACGAGAGACTGTTGAAACTTAAAAGCTTTGGTGCTTTTGTAACAAAATTCCAGTTTAATTTTCTCCAATCAGTGCCGAATTTTCTCCAAATCTTGCGAACATTTTTCGTTTTTTTAATTAAAAGTTTCATTAACTCGTTTTCTATCTGTCTATCCGGTCACAGTTCGCAGTTGATTTTGACCAGCTTTTCGGACAGCTAGAAACTTTACGTTCAAACTTAGCTCCAACTGGATGAAAATGAACTGTGCACATTTTGGTGCAAAGTGACGTTTCTTACTCATGTTTGTACGATACCCTCACTAAGCATGCAAGTATATTCGCCATACATTACATTCGCCCCTCATATTCGCCATACATTACATTCGCCCCTCATATTCGCCATACATTACATTTGCCCCTCATATTCGCCATACATTATATTCGCACCTCATATTCGCCATACATTATATTCGCACCTCATATTCGCCATACATTACATTCGCCCCTCATATTCGCCATACATTACATTCGCCCCTCATATTCGCCATACATTACATTCGCCCCTCATATTCACCATACATTACATTCACCCCTCATATTTGCCTATACCCTAACGATCGGCGTCTTACTAATAAATAATGAATGAATGCATATTTGGTATACATGAAGTAATTAGAGTACGTACAGCCTGTGTAGAAAATATCAAAGATACAAGCAGTGTTTTATTGATTTAAACGTACCTTTAAAATAAAACTTCACTAGATATTAATAGCAATTAAAAAATGAGGACGTAGAAATATTTCTGTATAAAACTGTTCACGAGTATTTGAATGTCATCATAGATACAAAACAGAGCTCAACTGTTTGGGCAGAGGGGCACTCTTATTTATAGCCAAAATGAATGCAAAATTGCCATAACGGACCACATTAAGAGTTTAAATGTCGGGCTGAATGTCGGACCCTCACAGTTTGACGAGGGTTAAGTACCCCAACCAATTTATTCGGGCAATTGTCCGGAAATCACCGTCACATGGACCCACACATATTTATTTATACCTTCACATGTTGGTTTTCAATGTTAGTTTATCCATACTTCTTTATATTAGAACTAAGCTATAAGCATGACACTAGCTGTTTTCTGAGTTCTAAAATTGTTAAAAAGAATAATACCAGTACATTTTTTACCACACTGCCGGGGCAGGCTCCCTTTATTAGCCTGAATCTACGAGCCTGTGCATTGCTAATAAGAATAAAATGGTAGCTGAAGGTGTCCTCTGGGTAATTATGAAGATTTGAATTTCATATCGTGCATGAATATAAATAAATAAAAAAAAGCTTTACTGACTGACATATACTCGTATGAGATATGCTTTATGAAATCATTACGAAATATTTCATAAAGTGTACAAAATATAAATTTATGCAACATTTACATAATTCAAACAAATTCACCATCAAAATCCATTGTTCGTTTTCATATTTTCTCAATAGTATTTCCCAGTTAGTAATTTAATCGTAGTTGAGCCGCCGACCCCGCTACCCGGAACTACTTATAACTCTGTCGATCATTAGTAGACCGGTTGTTGTCTGTCCTTCCGACCACCTAAACAGTGGTGACATTTTACTCTCTTCCCCGGCTTACTCCGCGCTTATCAGTACCTGAACTTAAGCCCCGTCTACACGACGCGGGACTCGGCGAGTCGCTGATGACTTAAGAGGTTTGGATTGATAAACGAACCATCATGAGCCAACTGTCCAAACGGCGCGGGGTGGCTCGTGATATGTGTAGGCTCGTGGAAAGAAGGGCGAGCCTGTAATTATACTGTATTATGTGTGAAGAGGAATTCATAGCTTGCGCTGCAGTGTATTATGTAGTAGTTACTAGTCTGTAGTTACTTGCCTGTCTTCTTTGCTTTTCCAAAACGATTCCTGTATGTCACCATGAGATTGTCTTTTTTCTTTTTTAGTTCATTCAATAGAGAAACGCGTTTGAGTCCGCATCCATGCATAGTACAGTTTATGGTGGTATTTGTGGTCTGCATTAAAGGGATTCCATATTACAGGTTCTTGTTCATACAGATCCAAAAACTCCAGTGTGACTTCATTGCTCCACTCCATTACTTAGCACAGAATTTGACATTGTAAACACCACAACTCAATACACTCTGCACTCGGCTCGGTAACTATTCTATAAATCCACTCTTAAATTCTGATGAGAGTTTTAAATGTCATTATTTATTCATTCATAACAAGCTGATTGTCAAGATATGGGCGAATATGAGGGGCGCATGAGTGTATATGAACGAGTGTAGTCATTGTTACTAACTAAGGTCGACTGTAATTGTTACTGTCTTCAGAAAGCATCTGAACCTTGAATATCATCCAACATGAACACGCCAGACGTCTCTAGTAGTGTCCATGTCGATGACAACCATTGAGCGGACGCCGTGTCGGTATAAGAGGGCCAAGCATAGAGCCTATGTGGCTGCTGGTACCCTTTATGGGGTGTGAATTTGGATACGCTCATCGCCTACAATCTCCTCAAGACTTTTTTTTAGTGTTTTCTGTCAACAGGCTCGCATTTTGCCGAGCCCAAACCCTTTGACGTTTCGTGATTTACCAACAACTTGAGGGAACTGACTCGGGGTAATTTGACTGGTACAAGCCACCCCGAGCTAGCTCGCCAAATCGCAAACTTGCTGTCCAAACGACGCGGGATTCGCCGAGTCGGTGATAACCTTAATCAGCGATTCGCCGAGACCCGCGTCGTGTAGACGGGGCTTTACATGTGTATGACTATCACGCTTAAATTTGTAAAATTATGCATTTAAAAATTTTAAATAATATATTGGATAAGTGAACCCCGCGTGATTAAATTTTTTCTAGCTGGTTTTGTTTGGTTAAAAATAAAATAAACTAAAACAATTACTAGTTATTTGTATATTTTGAAGTCATTAGAAGAAGAAATGAAAATTTCATCTCTAGAAGCTATAGACAATTCATTTCTCTCTGTAAACAGTCAATTTTAAAATTGCACGTTCATAAATAAAGCTATTAACTTTGTTTGAATTTAACATCAGTTTGATAAAGAAGCGAACCCAATATTGTGGGAGATACAGCAGACATACTATTGTTTATGTTATATCGTGGGAGGTTCGGCAGACACACAATATTTTATGTGATATTGTGGGAGGTTCGGCAGACATATCATAGTTTATGTAATACTATGGGAGGTACAGCAGACATTCCATAGTTTATGTAATACTATAGGAGGGGTACAGCAGACATACGATAGTTTATGTGATATTGTGGGAGGGTGGTTCGGCAGACATACGATAGTTTATGTAATACTATGGGAGGTACAGCAGACATTCCATAGTTTATGTAATACTATAGGAGGGGTACAGCAGACATACGATAGTTTATGTGATATTGTGGGAGGTTCGGCAGACATACCATAGTTTATGTAATACTATGGGAGGTACAGCAGACATTCCATAGTTTATGTAATACTATAGGAGGGGTACAGCAGACATACGATAGTTTATGTGATATTGTGGGAGGTTCGGCAGACATACCATAGTTTATGTAATACTATGGGAGGTACAGCAGACATACCATAGTTTATGTAATACTATAGGAGGGGTACAGCAGACATACGATAGTTTATGTGATATTGTGGGAGGTTCGGCAGACATACCATAGTTTATGTAATACTATGGGAGGTACAGCAGACATACCATAGTTTATGTAATAATATAGGAGGGGTACAGCAGACATACGATAGTTTATGTGATATTGTGGGAGGTTCGGCAGACATACCATAGTTTATGTAATACTATGGGAGGTACAGCAGACATTCCATAGTTTATGTAATACTATAGGAGGGGTACAGCAGACATACGATAGTTTATGTGATATTGTGGGAGGTTCGGCAGACATACCATAGTTTATGTAATACTATGGGAGGTACAGCAGACATTCCATAGTTTATGTAATACTATAGGAGGGGTACAGCAGACATACGATAGTTTATGTGATATTGTGGGAGGTTCGGCAGACATACCATAGTTTATGTAATACTATGGGAGGTACAGCAGACATACCATAGTTTATGTAATACTATAGGAGGGGTACAGCAGACATACGATAGTTTATGTGATATTGTGGGAGGTTCGGCAGACATACCATAGTTTATGTAATACTATGGGAGGTACAGCAGACATTCCATAGTTTATGTAATACTATAGGAGGGGTACAGCAGACATACGATAGTTTATGTGATATTGTGGGAGGTTCGGCAGACATATCATAGTTTATGTAATACTATGGGAGGTACAGCAGACATTCCATAGTTTATGTAATACTATAGGAGGGGTACAGCAGACATACGATAGTTTATGTGATATTGTGGGAGGTTCGGCAGACATATCATAGTTTATGTAATACTATGGGAGGTACAGCAGACATTCCATAGTTTATGTAATACTATAGGAGGGGTACAGCAGACATACGATAGTTTATGTGATATTGTGGGAGGTTCGGCAGACATACCATAGTTTATGTAATACTATGGGAGGTATAGCAGATATACCATAGTTTATGTAATATTGTGGGAGGGTGGTTCGGCAGACATACGATAGTTTATGTGATATTGGCGTCTGGTAATGTATTCAATAAAAATCGCATCCCTTGCGTTTTCTACATTGAAATTTTGATAAATTATTCTGCCCACATTCGATTATTGAGTTGATTGTTGTGGTCATATTTATTTAGTTTTTAGTCGAGGTAGATTTTTTTCAAATAAATCGTAACAGTATTCAAAAAGCTCAAAATTAATATTGTTTAGTTGGTCTTATTGTTTGTTAATAAGTTATTGTTAGCTATTTGGTTGGTTTTATTTTGTTAAGTTTGTTTCAAATTAATTGTCAGTAGAATTTAATATTATGTATCTAAATATTGCTGATGATGCCTGATACGTTGGAACTGCTTTAGGCTACTCAACGTGTACCAAACTTATTATTTATTAAATTGACTTGTCCTATTTGAATAAGGAAATTTGTCAGTGAATTAAGTGGTTTTTAATTATTCTTGATAACAAGCCCACCAGAATGGATGGACTATAACTGTATCTACGTTAAAATAACACTGACATTTTAAGTTGCCACGTAGAACATTTCATGTCAACACTTGAAGTTGAAGGGATTCCAACAAAAGAATAGATTAACGGAAATCTTGGTAACTGCGCAATCTGGTAAAACAAGAAACTTGTTATAGTTCATTTGAAGTTTTAACTAACCTTTAGTCGGTAACTGAGTCAAAGTTGTTTTCTGTTGGCGTGTCATCAACAAAACTTTCCGATGGTATCGAGAAAATAAACTTCTCCGAAGTACTTTGTAGAAGGGATTAGAAGAGCCCTTTGAAAGTATATTGAGCGTGCACTATTTGTTTACAGATTAGAATTGTTTGACTTGCCCTCAAAGCGGAGAGTGTACTACGTAGTTATTTGTTGTACTAACAACACAAGTTGATGTCTTACGCAGTACAAATTTATTTCAGCGTGAGTGTAACAATGTATAATCATTACGATGATTGATTTCAGTAAAATACGTCATAGAGAAAAAAGGAAAAGAGGTTGCTTTCATAAGGATGTAGCGAATGCACCAGTAACAGTTATAAATAGGCTATATTAGAACTAATGTACATCCTTATACATTCGTAGTAATAATTGTTACGTTTGATGTTGAAAATTTAGGGGGGAAGGACTGTCACCTGCATGGTGAACTGGAGAAATATCTACCCGTAACACATTTGGGGGAGTAAGGGAGGAACTGCCACTGTCACCTGCCTGGTGAACTGGAGAAATATCTACCCGTAACACATTTGGGGGAGTAAAGGAGGAACTGCCACTGTCACCTGCCTGGTGAACTGGAGAAATATCTACCCGTAACACATTTGGAGGAGTAAGGGAGGAACTGCCACTGTCACCTGCCTGGTGAACTGGAGAAATATCTACCCGTAACACATTTGGGGGAGTAAGGGAGGAACTGCCACTGTCACCTGCCTGGTGAACTGGAGAAATATCTACCCGTAACACATTTGGAGGAGTAAGGGAGGAACTGCCACTGTCACCTGCCTGGTGAACTGGAGAAATATCTACCCGTAACACATTTGGGGGAGTAAGGGAGGAACTGCCACTGTCACCTGCCTGGTGAACTGGAGAAATATCTACCCGTAACTCATTTGGAGGAGTAAGGGAGGAACTGCCACTGTCACCTGCCTGGTGAACTGGAGAAATATCTACCCGTAACACATTTGGAGGAGTAAGGGAGGAACTGCCACTGTCACCTGCCTGGTGAACTGGAGAAATATCTACCCGTAACACATTTGGAGGAGTAAGGGAGGAACTGCCACTGTCACCTGCCTGGTGAACTGGAGATATATCTACCCGTAACACATTTGGGGGAGTAAGGGAGGAACTGCCACTGTCACCTGCCTGGTGAACTGGAGAAATATCTATCCGTAACACATTTGGGGGAGTAAGGGAGGAACTGCCACTGTCACCTGCCTGGTGAACTGGAGAAATATCTACCCGTAACACATTTGGGGGAGTAAGGGAGGAACTGCCACTGTCACCTGCCTGGTGAACTGGAGAAATATCTACCCGTAACACATTTGGGGGAGTAAGGGAGGAACTGCCACTGTCACCTGCCTGGTGAACTAAAAATAGCTACCCGTAACACATTTGGAGGAGTAAGGGAGGAACTGCCACTGTCACCTGCCTGGTGAACTGGAGAAATATCTACCCGTAACACATTTGGAGGAGTAAGGGAGGAACTGCCACTGTCACCTGCCTGGTGAACTGGAGAAATATCTACCCGTAACACATTTGGGGGAGTAAGGGAGGAACTGCCACTGTCACCTGCCTGGTGAACTGGAGAAATATCTACCCGTAAAACATTTGGGGGAGTATGAGAGGAACTGCCACTGTCACCTGCCTGGTGAACTGGAGAAATATCTATCCGTAACACATTTGGAGGAGTAAGGGAGGAACTGCCACTGTCACCTGCCTGGTAAACTGGAGAAATATCTATCCGAAACACATTTGGGGGAGTAAGGGAGGAACTGCCACTGTCACCTGCCTGGTGAACTGGAGAAATATCTATCCGAAACACATTTGGAGGAGTAAGGGAGGAACTGCCACTGTCACCTGCCTGGTGAACTGGAGAAATATCTACCCGTAACACATTTGGAGGAGTAAGGGAGGAACTGCCACTGTCACCTGCCTGGTGAACTGGAGAAATATCTACCCGAAACACATTTGGGGGAGTAAGGGAGGAACTGCCACTGTCACCTGCCTGGTGAACTGGAGAAATATCTACCCGTAACACATTTGGAGGAGTAAGGGAGGAACTGCCACTGTCACCTGTCTGGTGAACTGGAGAAATATCTACCCGTAACACATTTGGAGGAGTAAGGGAGGAACTGCCACTGTCACCTGCCTGGTGAACTGGAGAAATATCTACCCGAAACACATTTGGAGGAGTAAGGGAGGAACTGCCACTGTCACCTGCCTGGTGAACTGGAGAAATATCTACCCGTAACACATTTGGAGGAGTAAGGGAGGAACTGCCACTGTCACCTGCCTGGTGAACTGGAGAAATATCTATCCGTAACACATTTGGAGGAGTAAGGGAGGAACTGCCACTGTCACCTGCCTGGTGAACTGGAGAAATATCTATCCGAAACACATTTGGAGGAGTAAGGGAGGAACTGCCACTGTCACCTGCCTGGTGAACTGGAGAAATATCTACCCGAAACACATTTGGGGGAGTAAGGGAGGAACTGCCACTGTCACCTGCCTGGTGAACTGGAGAAATATCTACCCGAAACACATTTGGAGGTGTAAGGGAGGAACTGCCACTGTCACCTGCCTGGTGAACTGGAGAAATATCTACCCGTAACACATTTGGAGGAGTAAGGGAGGAACTGCCACTGTCACCTGCCTGGTGAACTGGAGAAATATGTACCCGAAACACATTTGGAGGAGTAAGGGAGGAACTGCCACTGTCACCTGCCTGGTGAACTGGAGAAATATCTACCCGTAACACATTTGGAGGAGTAAGGGAGGAACTGCCACTGTCACCTGCCTGGTGAACTGGAGAAATATCCACCCGAAACACATTTGGGGGAGTAAGGGAGGAACTGCCACTGTCACCTGCCTGGTGAACTGGAGAAATATCTACCCGTAACACATTTGGAGGAGTAAGGGAGGAACTGCCACTGTCACCTGCCTGGTGAACTGGAGAAATATCTACCCGTAACACATTTGGAGGAGTAAGGGAGGAACTGCCACTGTCACCTGCCTGGTGAACTGGAGAAATATCTACCCGTAAAACATTTGGGGGAGTAAGAGAGGAACTGCCACTGTCACCTGCCTGGTGAACTGGAGAAATATCTACCCGTAACACATTTGGGGGAGTAAGGGAGGAACTGCCACTGTCACCTGCCTGGTGAACTGGAGAAATATCTACCCGTAACACATTTGGAGGAGTGAGGGAGGAACTGCCACTGTCACCTGCCTGGTGAACTGGAGAAATATCTACCCGAAACACATTTGGAGGAGTAAGGGAGGAACTGCTACTGTCACCTGCCTGGTGAACTGGAGAAATATCTACCCGTAACACATTTGGAGGAGTAAGGGAGGAACTGCCACTGTCACCTGCCTGGTGAACTGGAGAAATATCTACCCGAAACACATTTGGGGGAGTAAGGGAGGAACTGCCACTGTCACCTGCCTGGTGAACTGGAGAAATATCTACCCGTAACACATTTGGAGGAGTAAGGGAGGAACTGCCACGGTCACCTGCCTGGTGAACTGGAGAAATATCTACCCGAAACACATTTGGGGGAGTAAGGGAGGAACTGCCACTGTCACCTGCCTGGTGAACTGGAGAAATATCTACCCGTAACACATTTGGGGGAGTAAGGGAGGAACTGCCACTGTCACCTGCCTGGTGAACTGGAGAAATATCTACCCGTAACACATTTGGAGGAGTAAGGGAGGAACTGCCACTGTCACCTGCCTGGTGAACTGGAGAAATATCTATCCGTAACACATTTGGAGGAGTAAGGGAGGAACTGCCACTGTCACCTGCCTGGTGAACTGGAGAAATATCTACCCGTAACACATTTGGAGGAGTAAGGGAGGAACTGCCACTGTCACCTGCCTGGTGAACTGGAGAAATATCTACCCGTAACACATTTGGAGGAGTAAGGGAGGAACTGCCACTGTTACCTGCCTGGTGAACTGGAGAAATATCTATCCGAAACACATTTGGGGGAGTAAGGGAGGAACTGCCACTGTTACCTGCATGGCGAATTGGAGAAGTATCTACCCGAAACACATTCCGGGGAATAAGGGAGGGACTGCCACCTGCATGGTGAACTGGAGAAATATCTACCCGAAACACATTTCGGGGAATAAGGGAGGGACTATCACCTGCATCGCGAACTGGAGAAATATCTACCCGAAACACATTTGGGGGAGTAAGGGAGGAACTGCCACTGTTACCTGCATGGCGATTTGGAGAAGTATCTACCCGAAACACATTCCGGGGAATAAGGGTGGGACTGTCACCTGCATCGCGAACTGAAGAAATATCTACCCGAAAGACATTTGGGAGGAACTGCTACTGTCACCTGCATGGCGAACTCGAGAAATATCTACCCGAAACACATTTGGAAGAATAAGGGAGGGACTGTCACCTGCATCGCGAACTGAAGAAATATCTACCCGAAAGACATTTGGGGGAGTATGGGAGGAACTGCCACTGTCACCTGCATGGCGAACTGGAGAAATATCTACCCGAAACACATTTGGAAGAATAAGGGAGGGATTGTCACGTGCATCGTGAACTGAAGAAATATCTACCCGAAACACATTTGGGGGAATAAGAGAGGGACTGCCACCTGCATGGCGAACTGGAGAAATATCAACCCGAAAAACATTTGGGGGAATAAGGGAGTGACTGCCACCTGCATGGCGAACTGGAGAAATATCTACGCGAAACACGTTTGGCGGAATAAGGGAGGGACTGTCACCTGCATGGTGAACTGTAGAAAAAAATTTACCCGAAACATATTTGGGAGAATAAGGGAGGGACTGTCACCTGCATCGTGAATTGGAGAAATATCTACTCGAAACACGTTTGGATGCGCACTATATAATGGGACCTCTTTTTCTTTATTATCTGTGACTGCGTTGACCATCCTCAGATCCTCGGAGGGAATCGGAAAGGAATGCAATGACTTCTTACGGAGATATGGTGACTTTTAGGAATAAATCGGATGAATTCAAATCGGTTTCATTTTCTTAACAAATTTTAAGTGACTATGTAATTTGTCCTAAAGTAGGTTTAATTCAATATTTGCCCAAAGATTGTTCTCCCTTTGTGTTTTCAATTAACCGTACTTTGTTTTAATACTTTGCTGTCAAAAGAGTTATCATTAAATCCTTAAACCAAATTAGATTCAAACGTATCAGTAGTCTCTTTGGAGCATAGGTTACCTCGACGGAGTGATTGTGAGAATGAACATACCTTAATAAATTCAATTTAGACAAGTTTTATTTTTTTCATTATTCATCTCTAAGACGCCGATCGTAGAGATATGGGCGAATATGAGGAATGAATGAGTGTGATGAGTGTAGATGAACGAGTGTAGTCATTGTTACTATCTGAGTTCGACTTAGCTCAGAAAGGACTATTTATTAATAGCCCAATAGCCAGGGAAACTATGGGACCTACAGATGTACGTGGAATCCGAATCACGTAGTGTTGGTCTGATTTTTCAGCTAACTGACAAGTTTGACACTTAGTTCTCTTCTCTACACAACACCCGAACCTTGACTACCATTCAACACGGACACTACAGACTTCTCTAGTAGTGTCTATATTGATGACCATTGAGTCGGTATTAAGAGAACCGTGCATGGAACCTATCGCCTACAATCTCCCAAACACTTTAATATTTAATATTTGTATCGTCACTTAAAGTATACGTATTAAGCTTCTTCAACTTTAAACTCTTGTTTATCATTACTTGTCTTATTAACAATGGGGTTTGCTTTTTCATTTCCCGATTACTTTACGTAAAGTAGTGTGTTTTTTATTTGACCGCTGAGTGTACACGTAGTCGGTATTAGCAGCAGATCTCTACGCCTACGCCAAGGGAATCTACATCAATACGTGTACACGCCTACATAAACGTACTTACCATTTACATTGTCTACAGCATGTGTGGGTTTTCACAATCATTAGTACCGCCAGACAGCTATACTGTTTACCTAATGTTCTGAAAAATAAATGTCTTTCTATTATATTCTAATACTAAGCATCGTATGTCATTTCTATATAACGTCGGGGTGGTTCTTTACGGCGTTGTTTATTTTCGTTCAGATAAAGATTGTTTGCTCAACTACTGTAAAGAAATTCCTTGTTATAACATTCAGTTTATTACTAGAGTTCTCTATTATGTTTACTGCTCTATTATAGCTGAGACATAACTAGTGGTCGTGTCATACATAGGTGTCAGTCCAGGGTCAGTTATGGCTATCGAACTGGAAGACACAGAAAGGTAGTTTACGAGCTCTTGTCTTCACAGGTAGGTGTGCGTTACATTAAGGCTGGTAATCGGTTTACGGTGAGTTAATTATTTCCCATTTTTATAATCAAAATTAGTTAATGTACCTTCCCTTGAGACAGAAAAAATATTAACTACTACATTACAACTTTTGGCCTTATGAAATGGCGAATTTCGCTGATTTTAAATAAACTATAAGACAAAACCGTTCAAAATACAAATAAAAATTTTTATAACTACGTTTTTTACAAATAACTGAAAGGATTAAGATGTTTTTAGTTAAAAAATATTGTAAAATTATTAAAAAATTTATAAATATTTTTTAATAAAAAAAAAATAAGAATATCTCAAACCCTTCAGTTATCTATAAAAAAGATAGGTATAAAATATTAAATTTGTACTTTACGGTTTTATCTTATAGTTGATTAAAAATCAGCTAAATTCACCACTTCATAAGGCCACAAGTTCAAATGTAGTGGATAAAATTGTTCCTTTGTCAAGGAAAGGTACATCAACTAATTTTGATTATACAAAGGAAAATAATGAACTCGCCGTAAACCGATTGTACTACCTTAATACGTTGTCTAGTTCAATCACACGTGCCCAACGCTCAAGGCACTGAGTTCGTTTAAAACACTTTTCAGCGTTACAAGCATTTTATAATGATGAGATATTGGCATCCAACTGGGAGATGGCACAATTAGAAGACTGACACCGGTGTTGGAAGAGGAGATTTTGGCGAATAAATGTTCAATAAATTGAAACAATTGTATGTGAAAATGAGGCAGTGTGATATGTCAACATTTTAGTAAAAATGATTGATGATTGTGATACATTGTAGTAACGTCTTGAGAATAAAGAATTGAATATAAATGACTAAATATTGTATACGTGTTTTCATTACCCTATGTTTACGGATAGATGTGTGTTAGAACCGGCCAGTGTCGCCTCACGGAATGGACACTCCATCAATATAACTCCCGTGCAGGCCAATTTCATTTTATTCCGTGCCAGTTTAAATAGCCCGTTTCTAGAGACATCAATAAACGCTTGTCGCACGTTATAGCGTTTAGTTGAGGTTAATGGCTGGAGTTTATTTTGCTTTTAATTAAAACTTCACTCGCCAGTTGACATGGGCCTATAGGCTTGTGCGTCAACTTTATTCAACGAGTTTAGTACCGACCGTTGGCTCAGTGGGGATTCGAACCTTGGACCTTGCCCTCCGCAGTCCGAAGCCTTATACACTAAGCCACCACGCCGGCAATAACTAGTTTAAGCAAAAAAATAGTTAAAGTTTATAGCTGGAGTACAATAGTTTAACAGCTAAGCTGCAATAACTAGGAGATACGCCCACAGGAACTTACCGACCGAACTACACAACCGACACCACTTGGCTTTGTGCTACATTTCTACAGCACAATAGAAACATACATTTCCATTGTTGCCAACAAGCAAGTGTAAAATTAACTACGTCATCCTGACCTACGCACGTTAACCAAAATGGAATACACAACCGACACCTCTTGGTTTTGTGCAAAATGTCTACAACTGAAATGAAATGAGAAACGTCTTTATTGCTACTACATGAGGCGAAGTTAGGACTGCAAAGTCCTCTCTACCACTTAGACCTAACCTTAACTCACAGTAAAACCAAACATCCAGTGTTGCCACCTGCTAATTTTCAGATTAAACTACACCAATCTGAAATCATAGCTACATACGTCACCAAAACGGGCTACACAACTGATATTACTTGGCTTTGTGGGAAATTTTTACAACTCACTTGAAGCAAAAACATCCAGTGCTGCCACCTTGTGTCAGAGTGCACTACACCAATCCTGATGTAATAGTAGTTTACTAAATTAGATTGCACAACCTACAAATATCGGTTTTATGTTATAGGTTTGTACAACTCACCGACATTCAGTATTGCCAACATCCAGGTGTAAAAAGACGAATGCCATCAGCAATCA
Source organism: Stictocephala bisonia (assembly GCA_035578905.1). Taxonomy (NCBI): domain Eukaryota; kingdom Metazoa; phylum Arthropoda; class Insecta; order Hemiptera; family Membracidae; genus Stictocephala; species Stictocephala bisonia. The sequence continues at coordinate 867,783 of JAQJVL010000213.1, read as the reverse complement.
CACAATTCTACAGGGCGGAAAAAATATGGAAATGCTTTAAAAACTTTAGTATGACTTGACTTGTAAAAGTGAAATCTTGTACACGATCATGATTAGAAATATCATACTTTTTGACGCCATTAGTGACGTTACGTCTTTTCAGGGGGACGTCCTGCAAGGAGTTTAACGAAAATGTTCAACATAATCCTAGGTTGAGTTTGGTATCAAATGGAAGGACTATTCAAGAGAAATTGAACTTCGAAAAATTATCTTCTCCAGAGGAGCCATCATTTGAATTTCAAAGTAACTAATTTGAACAATATTATTTCTCTGCTATTTAACGGTTTCAAATGAATTATTATGATAAAAAATTACGCTTTGTGGAACACATCTATAAAAAAAATTAAATCATCAATCTATGGAAAAAATAACGTTGTTGTAAGAACTAAAACAGTATTTCGTACAGTTAAGTATTAAGTTCTCTGTCCCGTACAGACATGATACTTTAAAATATTTTGCTAAAGTTCTGTCTTACTCAATTTTTTTCAGTTGCTAGTATACTTGTTTCCAAATTTAAGAAGAATACGTTTTCACTTTCTCCCATATGCGTTAGCATAGAGAAAGTATTGTGATCGTAAAAAAAAGATTTATAAGTAGGCCTGAAAATCCATTTTAGGGTCCCCTGAAACCAAAAAAGTGTTTTTTTTCGAAAAAGATTTGTGATGTCTGTCGGTATGTGTGTCTGTCTGTGTGTAAAACTTATATGCACTTCGCGGGAGATTAAACGGATGGATTGATTTTAATGAAATTCGGTATGTAGGTGTATTTAGCCAATATCTCCAGACTATTTATAAATTTTACAAACTTAAATTTTTTTATGGACAAAAAACATAAAAAAATTGAATTTTTTCAAAAATGGCTTTAATGATTTTCATTATATTTTCAGGAAATATGTGAATTAGAATTTAAGATATTTGATTAAAAACCGCATGTCTCTAACGACTAGTTTTTTACCTATGGAAAAAATATTTGTGAATCAAACTGGTAATTTTCAAATTTATTATTTTTGAGTATTTAATATGGAGGAAAGTTTGTGCCAATTCTTTAGAACAATTTATTTATTTACTGTCACAATTGGACTGTCAAAAAACAGCCCTTTGTAGTACACAAGTATGTGTTACTAACATCTACTGAATTTGTTCATTTTTTACGATATAGACTATTTGATACAGATGATTTCAGATCAAATATGCTACCTCAATAGCTGGTTATGTTCGCTCACTGAATGACGCCATTTTCCCGATGACGATAATTGGCTCCAATCAAAGTAAGTATCGAAGAGTTCCTGTCGTATCGGCTGGTCACACTACAGTTGTTTGATGGCCAGTCATAACACGGCCCTTATCTCAGCTATGAATGTACTCCGTTGATGTGTTGTGTGTTTTGATTGATGGTTTGTACTTTGACACAGAACTTGATGAGGATTGTAGAGGAGGTTATTTAAGTCTAGTGTAGTTTGTTCTGTGACACAACAAATGTAAGGACTATAGAGGGGGATATTTAAGTCTGTGTAGTTTGTTCTGTGACACAACACTTGGCAATTATTGGACAGGGAGATGTTTAAGTCTAGTGTAGTTTGTTCTGTGACAAAACACTTGGCAATTATTGTACAGGGGATATTTAAGTCTAGTGTATTTTGTTCTGTGACACAACACTTGGCAATTATTGTACAGGGCTGGAGATTTTTAAGTCTAGTGTAGTTTGTTCTGTGACAAAACACTTGGCAATCATTGTACAGGGGGATATTTAAGTCTAGTGTAGTTTGTTCTGGGACAAAACACTTGGCAATTATTGTACAGGGAGATGTTTAAGTCTAGTGTAGTTTGTTATGTGACAAAACACTTAGCAATTATTGTACAGGGAGATGTTTAAGTCTAGTGTAGTTTTTTCTGTGACAGAACACTTGGCAAGGATTGTAGAGGGGGATATTTAAGTCTAGTGTAGTTTGTTCTGTGACAAAACACTTGGCAATTATTATACAGGGGGATATTTAAGTCTGTGTAGTTTGTTCTGTGACAAAAAACTTGGCAATTATTGTAGAGGGGAATAATGTAGTCTGAGGAGTTTACTCAACTGCTCCATTACAACTACCACTGTTTGATGGCCATCCCAACAAACTCAGCTATAAAAACCAACATCGAAGCTATGTACACATGTACTTTGCTTCTCTGATGACATGATATGTCCCTCATATCCTTAAGATAGTGCCCCTTCCGCGTGGAAATGGATTTAGCTTAGATTCGGTGGTTTGCATGAATACGTAATGTACAAGGTGTCCACAGGTGTCTTTTAAAATGGTTATACTTATTTTTTTAAATTTTACTTAAATCAGATTGTAAAAGATATTAATTGTAAGGCGAGTGAAGGCACAGGCTAATTATAAAGGCGACTAATATTACATCCAAGTACAGGAGTGTTATGATGGGTTTAATGTTTGAGTAAATATACCCAGTTCTACATTCAACGAAGACACTAACATCTATGGAAAACACCGTTGTTCACTATCAATGTTATCAATATGCTCTAAGTAACGGTGGTTTGGTAACATCGACCTTATAATATCAATTTTGTAAAAGCATCGATCATCGAAATAAAAACATCAACGTTTTGAAAATATTGATCATCGATGCTCATCTTATATCGAAGTACATTAACTAAGGCAATATTGAGGATCCACCATTCTCTGTGAAATAAAGTTTACTGTAAGAGTACATATCTTTCTTAAAGAATTTTGTGGCATGGATACTTCCACTACTATTTTACTCATTGGGTTAGCAAGAGTTCAAGTTAGTTGCATTGGTGTTACATCGTAAGTTAATCATGGTATTAGTAAAGTTGCAATAGATTAAATAATAGTATGGTAGAAACTTAGACAGATTAAGTTGTGGTTTCCTTAAACTCGAAGCTTGTAATTAATTATGTGGTGCTGAGTTTAAGCGATGTTTTGGCGTCGCTTGATTGTTCTGGTTTTAAGCTTAGATACAAAATGTTCCTTTACTACGTCAACTGCCAAACACCTAAATTACAACATTTTAATTGGCACCGATATTTTTAACTTCATTATAAATACATTCGTTTTTCCCTTAAAGGAAATTAACGTGTCCTAACTGCTACCTCTCAGCTCACTAAAAGTGACATGAAAATAAATAATACATTATATATGCTAATCAGTGAGATTTGAGATTGAGGCCTCGACTAGACTGTTTTTGCGAGTCTAATTTATTGGCATTCCCATTCCCTTGTCTCTGGCGATCAGCTTTCTCATACGTTCTGCTTTGTATCGTGAACATACGAACACCTGTGAATCGGCCCAGGGCCTACGTCCCTCGACTCTCCCTGAAGTGTGTATAGCGTTACTTGAATTGCACGACTCAATAAGAATCGTTTGTCAGAGAGGCAAGGTTTGTGAGAAGTGCTTAAGTGTCTTTGTAATCTAGTAAAATGTGTAACGAGATCAATATTCGACTGATAAAGTTCATAATTCATGTTCCATCACCTTGACATGGTCAATTCAGTTCACTTTGTGAGAATTTATTGGTGTTCAAGATCTCAGTCGTCGATTCATTCAATGGTTGTTAGTGTATTTGGTAGGGGAGAGGTAGGGTATTTCAATATATTTTTAGTCCCTATATACACTACATATTTGATTCAATAAAAAGAAATTAGTTGCAGTTTTTGTCAGTATTTATTTGTATACGCTGATATGATGTGGGTAAATATGGACGGATAGTGAGTGGATGTTATGAATGTAGATGAACATTTGTAGTCATAGTTACTAACTAAGGTTGACTGTTCCTTAGAAAGAGTCTTTAATTAATAGACAGCTAAGGTATATGTCTATATAACTTAGCGTGACATCTGGACCACGTATTTTATTTGTTATTTTGATTTCGAAAAAAAAACCAAATTTGATACTGCATAACACCCGTATTAGCCATCCCACACAAACATACCAGACTTCTCTAGTCTAGTAGTGTCCATGTCGATGGCAACCATTGAGCACACTTTAAGAAGAGTTAGGGGATAACTTATCGTATACAATCTTCACAACACTTAGCTCCTAGGAGCTGTGTCACAGTACTTCGCCACAGTGCTCTCAATTAAATAATTAAAAGCAGACAGTTGCAAAATTCTAATTGATACGTATTTCAATGAACCATTTCTGTTAAAGAATGAGTAAACTTTACACGATTATTGCAAATGTATTAGTTATCCTTATTTCGCATACTATCTGTACCAGTGGTCGTGAGATTTCCATTGTCATCTCGACACCACGAGAATGTCACCAACTAGACTGTCATCTCTACACCACGAGAATGTCACCAACTAGACTGTCATCTCGACACCACGAGAATGTCACCAACTAGACTGTCATCTCGACACCACGAGAATGTCACCAACTAGACTGTCATCTCGACACCACGAGAATGTCATCAACTAGACTATCATCTCGACACCACGAGAATGTCACCAACTAGACTATCATCTCGACACCACGAGAATGTCACCAACTAGACTGTCATCTCGACACCACGAGAATGTCATCAACTAGACTGTCATTTCGACACCACGAGAATGTCATCAACTAGACTGTCATCTCGACACCACGAGAATGTCATCAACTAGACTGTCATTTCGACACCACGAGAATGTCATCAACTAGACTGTCATTTCGACACCACGAGAATGTCATCAACTAGACTGTCATATCGACACCACGAGAATGTCACCAACTAGACTATCATCTCAACACCATGAGAATGTCATCAACTAGACTATCATCTCGACACCACGAGAATGTCATCAACTAGACTGTCATATCGACACCACGAGAATGTCATCAACTAGACTCATTTCGACACCACGAGAATGTCATCAACTAGACTGTCATATCGACACCACGAGAATGTCACCAACTAGACTATCATCTCGACACCACGAGAATGTCACCAACTAGACTCATCTCGACACCACGAGAATGTCATCAACTAGACTATCATATCGACACCACGAGAATGTCACCAACTAGACTATCATCTCGACACCACGAGAATGTCACCAACTAGATTGTCATCTCGACACCACGAGAATGTCATCAACTAGATTGTCAGCCGCGACCCTTTGATCCCTGTGTTACAACAAAACATTGTTCCATTTACATGACCGCTACCCTGTTCATTAACCTGATTCTCGATCAAACAGAAGAGTGGATAAACATTAGGAAATAGCACGCATCCAATAAACAATATATCCATTCAAACTTTCAGAATGGTCCTTCGGAACGGGGAAAAATGATGACCACTTATGGCCTTAAGTTAAAAAGTTTCGTTCACAGTAATTCGTATGTGTTTACAAAAAAACGTGATGTTAATCTTTCAGCCGTAGTCTGACTTAAGATAATCTTCACAAACAAAGCTTTAGTATGTTTTTCGGTACCGTGACAATTCAGTAGACCTTTTCATACAGCGTTTTTATTTCATCTCTAGTACTGATAATAGTTTTCATGCTATAAATATTGTTAATATTTTTGACTTTTTTGTCGAATATATCACATTATTTATGAATGATTTTTTGGCATTGTTGTTTTTCTGTGTGTTTTTTTAGGTACTCGTCCTACCATTTTTAAGGGTACAAATCATTAGCTACGCTATGGACATATAAGACTGTTACGTAATTAATATCCTGTATCATTAATATTTGAAAGACAACATTTTAATTGTAAAATATGTAACGTCTTCTTTAAAAAGAATAGCCACAAATTATTTTTTGTTCATATTTGATTTCTCAAAGACAGGAGCAAATAATAAAACCTTCAACTTTTGTTCTGTAGTCAAATTTAATGAAAAATGATCTTCAATAAAATAAAAATATAAATTTCTTCCTCAAATTATTTTATTTAAAATTAAAAACCAAGCTTAAAAACTTTTCTCAAATAATGGAATAAAATAAAATTAACTTTTCACTACACTACTATGAGTTGCTGTTTTCGTTATGTGTTTACAACCTGCGAAACATCATATTTTCAACAGCTGTCTATTGTTTACTACCGAAAGTAACATTGTTTACAACCGAAAATTTTCCACTGTCAACAACACCTGTTTTTATTCCGTAGTGTAGTGAAAAGTATCGTTCAAAACTCGAGTGAAAGTGTTTTGATGTTCTCGACCAATTGAAGTGCTCGACAAGTCTCGCACTTCAAACATATGGTCTCGAACATGCAAAACCCCACTTTCCACTCTTGTTATGAAATATACTATTTCATTGTGTCAAATAATAATAATAATAATTTAATTTCTTCTTAAAATTCCAGATTACATTTTTTCTATAATTCTGAGATTTTATGACTTTTTATTCTTTGTGAGACTATATATTTATGATTCTATGAATGATTCTGACTTAGGAATGTGTCTTCCAGAGAACAGTCGATTTAATCCAAAGGATGCCGCCCGACATGTAGGCCTAAACGTCGCGCACAATCTCACACTGCGCGGCACAGCACAACTTCTCAAGGGCTTCCCGAGGGAATATTACCGAACTCCAAACTGTAGCATAAGAACGGTTCAAAGAAGTGGTGAACACAATTCAGCAAAAGGCGGCGGCGAAATAGGTTGATTTATATTGTGCTTATTACATTCAGTAGTATAAAACACGTATGAAATAAGCTAACTCTAGCTTGTTTAAACGATTTTTAATGTGATCATGTTTATAAAAAAGAAAGTTTTATAAAAAAAACTTATAAACAATATTTACAGCTTTGTTTCCTTTTGTGAAATGTGCAGGTCCCTTCCGCTTGAAATACGTGAGCGCAAAAGTTTGTTGTGGTTAGGTTTGCGACGGTATTTACTTGAGAAATATGTAAGTTTTTTTGTAAATTCCAACAGCAGATTAATGAAACTAATAACGATTGTCAAATTGGTATTGCCATTGATACTTCTTAGAACCCCTGGGGTGGTTTCCTGATGGAATTTCAAAATGAAGATAGGCCTATGTGTTAACCAGAGACCCTAAGATTGCTCATGCAAATTTTAGCTGAATGGGTTCAGTTGTATTTGCGTGATTGAGTAACACTCAGTCAAACAGACAGACACCATAAGATGTTTATATAATAGTAAGATTAAGTAACCTACAGTTGTTTCCATAAATAAACAATCATTGGTCTCAGTAATAAACGTACAGGACGTTATTTGGTTCTAATATGCACATAAATGAGCTGGTCACGGTAAAAAATTGTCAGCATTGACAGATATTTTCCTTTGTGAATATAGGTAGGTCGGAACAGCTTGAAATGCCCTGTTATCGTTCAAATGTTCAGGAAATAAATTTGTTATAACACTCTTGTATGCAAGTACAAAGTTGTGTACAAATTTGAAGAAAATCACTCGCTTTTCGAGTTTTGTGTACGAAAACAAGAGTTTTATATACATAGCATATGCATATATAAACTGGTAAACGCTTTCAATTTAAAAGCAATTTTGAAAATGAAGAATACCAACACCTTTATTTTTATTCGTTTAGATTTGTAAATATTTTATTAAAAAACAGCCCAATGCATTACCAAGTTTTAATTTTTTCTTCCGTGGGCTAGGATAGGTAAACATAATTGATATTTACAAACTATGTCCAAAGATATTATCACATTTCACGATTGCTACCGCCACGCTTAGTGTAAAACTGCGTCATAAATGCAAATTCACGTCTCTAAACTTAGCACAGACAACATTTCTGTCAATGATAACAGCAATACTCCGGGTTCGCGCACTCTCATCTCTTCTGTTATCTTATCAAACCGACACTTCTCGCGATGTTTGACGTGTAAGCCTGATTTGACTGTCTAATAAGTCTATAATTGTGATCGTCTAAGTTTCCATTTAATATTAGTATTCAATGTATGGTTCAATGTTGAGCTGAAGCATTACTTAGTTTATGTAGATTAGCCCTAGTTCAAACGGTGACGTCACCTAAACAATATTACAAAACCCCTGCAGAATACACATGTGAGGTAGTTTATGTAGATTAGCCCTAGTTCAAACGGTGACGTCACCTAAACAATATTACAAAACCCCTGCAGAATACACATGTGAGGTAGTTTATGTTTTGGACTGAAATTTATCAGTTTTTTTGTGGACAATTGTGATTAATATTTAAGAAAAGCAAGTGATTTCTTGTTTTTAATAGGGCCGGAGATCTGCGTGTTATATTTAGCGCATGTAGGGTTCTAGCAGCAGAGGGGAATCGTTCCACCGTTGAGCTACCTTACATCATAGGCGTGACTATCTTCCACCTTCAAGTGTTCAGCTTCCTTTGTGTTTAGTTAAAAAAACCCCGTAATGATGGTCTATTTCTCTACTACAACAAAATATACAAAAACGTAGGTTTTTTTGTTTTATTTTAGTTGTAAGTATGGCTATATGTTTATAACTTGTAACATGTTGTACTGTTTAAGGATGAAACGATTTTGGTAAATGTTAAAATGATTAATACAGTTAAGTATTTTTTAAAGAATATTTTAGAAAACTACCACAGTTTTTTATTAAATTCTTCCTTTACATTTTACATCTTTGAATTATTTTTAAAAATGTACCAAATATTCATCAGATAAATTCTCTCATGTTGATACTTTTTATCCTTTCCATGAATTCATCAGTTATCATTTGAACTAAGCAGTTCTATCCATGGTGATCATATAGTAATACATGGTAATTTCAAGCCCAAAAATGTGTTTTAACAGTATTTCAGCTTTGTTGTTAGCAACAATGATAACTGTTACTGCACAATTTTGCCTCGCGAATGTCGGAATGGTAAACTTAGCTGTAATTTCGCCTCAAGTTGTTGGAATAGCAATGAAGCAGTACACTTACTCCATAGCTGTGACAGCTGTTCAATAGACCTTCGATTATCCGAACGTCAATAATACGAGGATTCTATTTTCCGAGAGTGATATTATCTCAACAGATCAACATTGACAGATAAATATATTAAATATTTTGAATCTTTTAGAACTGAAAGAATTAATAACCGTTCGAGAAGGGTAAACTCAATTTTTCACAGTCCATTAGTTTTTACATATTTATATACTTAAAATATATCTGTATTTCGTTCAGTGAGTTTGCGAGATCGTAAAATAATCTTTTTAGAGGAATGAATCTACTTTTAAGCTTTAATTTTTTATTAGGACTGATCATTATGACTTATCAGGACCGATCATCATTTTTGTTAATCAAGCAGCCGATCGTTACTGATGTTTCTTTAAAAAATTTCCATCGCGTTGTTGTAGCATTTTATTAATTTTACAAATAACAACTGGGAGTTATAAAGTATAGTTTTTCTGTTAAGGGTTGTTTTTTCTCTATCTGACATATCTCTTGCTTCTGATGACTGTAGTTCCTAGTTCGTTAGTTTTTTTTATCACCATAAACAAATCTCAGGACAATCATTAGGCTGTGTGTGATTGAATATACCAGGACCAGTGTTGTTTAGCCTTGGAAAATTAACTGTATAATGTACTAGCCTACACTGTGTTGTTTTTTTCTATTTAATTGAATAACAGTGGAAATTCTTCCACAAGAACTTTTATGTTGTAAAGAAATAGCTGTAACATTATGTTTGTTTGCAGATTAAAAAAATTATACTATACCTTCCATAAATAAAAAGAAAACACCCTTGCTACAGTTTTTTTTTTTTAGTCCACATGAGCCTGCAGGCCTGTGCGTGAACTTTATTCAAGAAATGAAGTAATGACCGTTAGGTCAGTTGGTATTCGAATCTTGGAACTTGATATCCGCAGTTCTAAGCCTTAGCCACGTAGCCATCAAACGCAAATTTTTGCAAGGGTACAAATATGAAGTAAATTGTCAATATAAAGGTGAATATGGATTATTCCTAATGGCTAAATGTCTACAGAAGTAAATTATTTGAGTATAAAAATTACATAATTGAAAAGTAGATTTTGTAGAAATAGTTTTGAACTGTACAAGGTAAGTAAACTGTAAAACATTGAAAGAAAGAGGATATGACCTTTTGTAGAATTATTCACAGAATAGGACTGGGACCGGTTTGAGTCGGGTGTGGGGGGCGAGGGAGGCAGCGTAAGGCATCCAACCAGCGCTAAGAAAACGGTCCGGTGTTGCCACTTCGTCCGATCGGGCTCAGTCTCCGCTCGGCACTCGGCGCGTGCGCTTCAGTTCCGGGACGAAAACAGTCACAGTTGTGCGATTTTTGTACTAGTGTCGGTGTGCGTTTGTGCGAGTTTCGTTTGTATTGTGGACATGGACAAAGAAAACCAACCGCGGCGTGGTTAATTATAAGTTACCGGTTCGATAATTTCATGGTAGCTTACAATAATAAAAGGATCATGTACTATAAATGTTAACATTAGTATATAGGATAATATCAGAAGATTTAAATTAAGTCTTGACATGTATTGACATGTAATAATTTTTAAATGTTTTTGATAATAAGTTACGATAATTTCGTGGTAGCTTACAATAATAAAGATGTTTATGATAAAATTTTAACATTTTGTATTGTGTAATATGTGAAAATGAACAGTGAATGAACATGAATATGTGATTGAATTTAGTGAGTATTGACTGTAATTGTATCAATGTTAATACTGAATTTTTATATATGAGTAATTATTTTATGTTAATTACTTAAAGGTTCGTAAAACCATTGACATGTAATAATTTTTAAATGTTTTTGATAATAAGTTACGATAATTTCGTGGTAGCTTACAATAATAAAGATGTTTATGATAAAATTTTAACATTTTGTATTGTGTAATATGTGAAAATGAACAGTGAATGAACATGAATATGTGATTGAATTTAGTGAGTTTAAATAAAGTATTGATTCTTAATTGTATCAATGTTATTGTAGTATTTTCTTAAGCAGTGTTATTTAAAGTAATTTATGAAAGGTACTAAACACCATTAAAATTTATTTAGTATTAGGTTACGATAATTTTCTTTTGAGTAAGTTATGATAAAACATTTGGTGTTATTGCCACAATAAAATAATGAGTGTGTACATTTTGTCTTATTGACCTATCCCCATTACTCTAAATAAGGTAAAAGTGAAAAATTGACATGCAAGTTACAATTGAAATATTAAATAAAAAAACGCTTGGTATAGCATTTTATGAAGATATTTGTAGGTTTTGTAACTTATACTTTAGAAACAATGTATTACTCGAATAAAATCTATAATTTTTACGTGAAATAATTTCTTATATAAATTACGTTGTTTATAAATAAACGTTCATTTATATAAACCACTAGACAACGGGATGAATTCAGTTAATGTTTTCATGGAACTGAGGTTGTGGGGCAGTGAGGCCCGCTACCCCTGTGATCTGTCCCTCCTCCTCCCGAGACAAATGTGGCAACAATGCTGCCGCTTTCCCCACTCCAGGCCGCCCGAGCCCAGTCCTATTCTGTAAATAATTCTACAATACTTTCTCCCATATGCGTTAGCATAGAGAAATTATTGTGATCGTAAAAAAAAAAAAAAAAAACTACAAGTTGGTCTAAAAACTATTTGAGGGTCCCCTGAACCCAAAAAGTGTTTTTTTTCTCGAGAAAAAAATGTTGATGTCTGTCCGTATGTGTCTGTCTGTGTGTATGTGCACTTCACTGGAGACCAAACGGGTGGATCAATTTTTATGAAATTTGGTATGTAATGTGTATTTAGCCAATATCTCTAGATCATTTTTTCACTTTTATGAAATTACATTTTTTTTATTTAATAGGCAAGAAACATACAAAAATGGAATTTTCTCAAAGACAGCTTTAACGACTTTTATTAAATTTTCAGGGAAGATGTTAATTAGGATTTCAAATATATTAGTAAAACCCGCATGTCTCTAATTTGACTAGTTTTTGAGTTATGACAAAATAAAAAACATTTAGGAATCAAACTGGTGATTTTCAAAGCTTTTTGTAGTGTTGTACAATATACCCAATTTTTTTTAGTGTTGTACAATATACAATTGTACCCACCCGCCCACCCATACACATACAGTAGTATTGACCCACCCGCCCACCTATACACGTATAGTGCTATTGACTCACTCGCCCACCTGTACACGTATAGTGGTATTGACCCACTCGCCCACCTATACACGTATAGTGGTATTCACCCACTCGCCCACCTGTACCGTATAGTGGTATTGACCCACTCGCCCACCTGTACACGTATAGTGGTATTCACCCACCCGCCCACCCATACACGTATAGTGGTATTGACCCACTCACCCACCTATACACGTATAGTGGTATTGACCCACTCGCCCACCCATACACGTATAGTGGTATTGACCCACTCTCCCACCCATACACGTATAGTGGTATTGATCCACTCACCCACCTATACACGTATAGTGGTATTGACCCACTCGCCCACCTGTACACGTATAGTGGTATTGACCCACTTGCCCACCTGTACACGTATAGTGGTATTGACCCACCCGCCTACCCATACACGTATAGTGGTATTGACCCACTCGCCCACCTGTACACGTACAATGTAATGGGTTCTGTTACATCCCAAGTATTAACTGGGGAAAGTTTGGAAATTCTTTGGAACCATATATTATATTTGTATTTGTGACAAAGCTTATTCACACTTGAGACTTTTTTACCTACTACATTTCCGCCTTTACTGTGAAGTTTTCCTCCTTACTATAGTTATGAGCTAGCCTTCATAGTTAACGCGGTTTTAATGAGTGCATTAATAGCCACCTGATAACCGTGGGCAGTTATCTTCCCCTAGTAAAACGGTCTATTAGGAATTTAGTGACATCAGTTCCTGTTCAAACTGGCAACGTTGTAATGTCAGGGAAACACATCCCTGGGGAATTGCCGGTTAGATCGTAAATCGCCTGTTTGACAAGAGGCTGATTTATGTTAGGAAAAATATGTATCATAAGAATGTGATCAGTTTGTCGTAACTCTCAGTCATTACTAAGACACCTGAAATTAATGGTTCCAAAGAATTGGCACAAACTTTTTCAAATATTAAACATTAAAAAATCAAAACTTTGAAAATTACCAGCTTGATTCTCAAATATGTTTCTTTTTTTATAATTAAAAAACAAGTTAAGTTAGAGAAATGTGGTTTTTACAAAAACATTTAAAATTGTAATTTACATATTTCTTGAAATTCAAACAAAATCTTTAGTGCCGCTTTTGAGAGAATTCTATTTGTGTACGTTTTTGTCTATGAAAGTGAAAAAAAACTAAAATTTCAAAAAAGTGAAAAAATTGATTTATCCGTTTGATATCCAGCGAACTGCACATACACACATACGGACAGACGCCAACAATTTTTTTCAAAAAAAATAACTTTTTTAGGTTCAGGGGACCCTAAAATGGATTTTGAGACCAGCTTGTAAAAAAAATTACAATACTTTCTACAGTGGGAGAAAGTAAAATGGATGAAACCTCTTAACAAATGTCAATATTTACCTGCATATTTACTAGTTTCATAAACATATTTGTATGTATCTTAAGGCCATTATTATGATTTTATCAAAATTCATTTATAACTTCTTGATAGAACATGAAAATGATTGAAATAGTTTTAATATTTCAGGTCCATGAACTTTTAAAGTTTTCAATATACCTGTCACAGAAGTACAGGATGTCCCAAAATTAAATAGTCAATCGTCGGGAATATAGATAAAACTAAAGAGAAAATGAAGTATAGCCTACATTTCTTCCTAAAAACGCTTCGTTTACCAGATATCCGCCACTTTGTTTTTTTCACAAAAGAATTTTACCTCCGAATTGGCCTAACCGATCTATATAAAACTCACTGTGCACATTAAGATATAGAGTCGTATTTTAATAAAAAATCAACTTGATCCAATTTCAAAATTCAAAATGGCGGTAATTTTGAATTTTCAACGGAAATTGTAGGAAAATGGCAAAAAATTACTACGAACCGTCTTTTAGACAATTTTATTACGAAAGTATCAAAAGAACTAGAATTGGACAAAAAATAACCGAGTACATTTACATTTTGTGTTGAAAAGCAGCAAAAAACCATTTGTTTTTAGCTTTTTTGCTGCCTCAACACAAATTTCAATGTGTCTCGGTTATTTTTAGTTGAATTATATTTTTTTTATACTGACAGATTGGGTATAAAATTGTTATAAAATGGTGTATTAGTAATTTTTTTATTACTGTTTTCTCATATTTTCCGTTTAAAAATTTAACATGGCAGCCATTTAGAAATTTTAAACAAGATCAAGTTGATTTTTTTTCTAAAATATTTCTATATTATGTTAGCATGTTTCATAACGATCGATTAAACCAACTAGAAGATAAAAATTCTTTTGTGAAAAAAATGGTGAAAACCTGGTAAACAAAGCGTATTTTGATAATAAAATTGATTATTAATTTTCTGTTTATTTTGACCTATATAACTATTTTTAAAGTTTGGCACTTTACTTTTGAGACACCCTGTTATATTTAATCTGTATACTATGTGGGTATAAGTACCAAGTATATAAATCGACTAACTGCAAGTACATTAAAATACGTTTTCACCTAAATATCGATGCTCGTGTTTTGATATGTACATAAATGTGTATGATCAATCATATCCGAGATAGATATATCTACCACCCCCCGTAACTGAACTTTACCTCCCGTAGAGTACTTTTACCCGCAGCAGCAGAGTACTTGCCACAAATTGTACTTTTATTGAATAATAAATAATGGAATTCTAGTTCAAACGAAAACTTTCTTATTTCTAGATCAATATGAAGTGAAATATTATTTTCATCTAATGAAAAATATTATGTTGTATTTTTTGTTTAACGTTTATATTATTTATGAAATATAATGAACGCATCAATAGAATAAAATTAAACGAGAAAAAAAACGAAAAATAAAAGAACTTTGCGATTGCATATTTCGCAAAGAAAATTATCTTGCTTTTTAAACAGAAGAACAGAGAAAAAGAAAACAGAGGTCGTATTCTTACGGTTGTGACCTCTGTTTCTTTATTCTTTGTCACTAAGGCCTATTGAGTTGGTATTTGATAGGATATTAATTTTATCAGCTTTTGTCTTTTTGTCACCAATAGAAATTTTAAGGGCTTTGGGTTGAAGTTCATTTTCTCATTGATAGAGTTCTGTTACGCCCTTTACTTTTTATCTAAAGTAAGATTTTATTATTTTGTTAGACAAAGTGTTTTTTTATAAACAGATAACGAAAGTTCTGTAAAATTGCTTTTCTACGCAGTTTTAAATGCCTATTTAGAAATCTAAAGATTTAAAATAAAACTATTAATTTATGAGCCGGGTTTAAACAAAATTTAGAAAGTAATTCAGTAGAAAATGTTTACTTTTGCTTAAAAAATCAGATATGGTATCATAATATTTTAAATAAAACATTTTATCTATTAGCTGAATTTACAAAAATTAAGAAAGTAAGTCCGTAGAAAATGCTCATTTTGCCTAAAAATCAGATACGGTATCATAAAATTTTAAATAAAATATTTTACATATTAGCTGAGTTTACAAAAATTAAGAAATTAAGTCCGTAGAAAATGTTTACTTTTGCCCAAAAAATCAGATACGGTATCATAACATTTTAAATAAAACACCTTATCTATTGGCTGAGTTTACAATAATTAAGAAATTAAGTCCTTAGAAAATGTTTACTTTTGCCTAAAAAATCAGATACGGTATCATAACCTTTTATTTATTAGCTGAGTTTACAAAAATTAAGAAAGTAAGTCCTTAGAAAATGCTAACTTTTGAAAATTAAGAGTTATAATATAGACCTAAACAAGGTTTACGTAAAATCTCAGAACATAACTTGGATCAACCGATTTCATAATGATTACCTAATAAAGCTTTGCTTATCGATCGATATAATAATTTACACTTAGTATAACACTACAATATAGACTAACATAATAAGTATACTAGCAATAAAGCTTCGCTTGTTGATCTATACCATGAATTTTCCAATACTATAAATATTTTATTATTATTCATTATTCATTATTCATCTGTAAGACGCCGATCGTAGAGATATGGGCGAATATGAGGAGTGAATGAGTGTAATGAGTGTAGATGAACGAGTGTAGTCATTGTTACTATCTGAGTTCGACTTAGCTCAGAAAGGACTATTTATTAATAGCCCAATAGCCAGGGTAACTATGGGACCTACAGCTTTACGTGGAATCCGAACCACGTAGTGTTGGTCTGATTTTCAGCTAACTGACAAGTCTGACACTCAGTTCTCTTCACTACACAACATCCGAACCTTGACTACCATTCAACACGGACACTCCAGATTTCTCTAGTAGTGTCTACGTTGATGGCAACCATTGAGCGGACGCCGCGTCGGTATTAAGAGAACCGTGCATGGAACCTATCGCCTACAATCTCCCAAACACTTTGTCCCCAAGTAGCTGGGTTACAGCACTGCGCCACCAGTGCCGACCATTGATTATTGATACCATAAGTAACATTCCAATAACAACTAGTATGATAAGTATACTACTAGGCCGACTATTCCTTAGAAAGTGTCATACTTCATAGCCCAATGACAAATGAACAGCCGGTGGTTATCAGAAGAAATATTATTAAGGGAACAAGACATATGAAAAAAGCTCTAAACATTTAATTATTAACTAAAATATATTTTATTTACGTGTAACCTTTTTTATTTTCCCAAGGGAAAACTGTATTTTCTTTTAGATTCCCACAATTGTTATTTTAATACTTTGAAATAAAGGTTGACCGAGGAAAACACTGCGTTTCATTTTAACCTTTGCGACATTTCAGTTCGCCTCAGTGACTGCACTAAGAGTTCAATTAATGCGCGTTAGACGAAGCAGCCGTGCAATAAACAAGCAAGCTCAAACAATCATATTTGCTACAGTAAGTACTCCTTGGGCTGTGAAATACAACACCTAACGTGGGCGATTAAGAAATACCATGAGTACGAGATCTATGTCTGCCACTTGTGGAAGGACTAGTTCTGTGTTACTTAAAAGTAAATACTGTGAAATAAAACACCTAACGTGGGCAATGAGGAAATATCATGAGTACCAGATTTATGCCTGTCACTTGTAGAAGGACTAGTTCTGTGTTACTTCTGTGTTAAAAACAACATCTAACTTGGGCAATGAGGAAATACCATGAGTACCACCAGATTTATGTCTGTCACTTGTAGAAGGACTAGTTCTGGGTTAATTGAGTGTAAATACTGTGACATACAATACCTGACTAAATTAAATTCAACTGTAATTTGTATGTAGATTTAACTCAATTTTTATTATATTTATTATATTATGTATTGTAATACCTCATTTGAGGTTTGATGCAAGAAACATTATTATTATTACGTTGAATTTACAGTATTTGTCAATATATATTAATTGACAACGCTGTACGTTCAGTGTCAGTTGGCAAAACATAACCATTTGAGACTTTTTTGCTTTATGTAAACCTTATGGTTTGTATTTCTAGGCTATAAAACAAATGAATATTTACTTTTTCACCGCTTCTCAGATAAAATAATATTTCAACCGCGTTACGTATCCACACTGTATTGTACAGTGGCATCAATAGATTTAGTTTCAAGGTGAACCGACGGTAAGTTGGCTCGACACGTTTGACTCCGCGTGGTTGGCGAAACTGTCACAAATCAGCTGATTGCAGCCAATAGGGTGACGTCACAGTGCTCGTTAATGCTTGGCGACACATGCTCTGAGACCGCGACTGTCTGGTCACTCGACGTTTTTGTTGCCGAGTTGTCGTTCTTAATTAAACTCAATTGTTTGACATGCTGCGGTCCCTTTTGTGAAACAATTCTATTTACAGACTAGACCTTCCTAGAGTATTTGACATGTTGTTTCAACTTCTTGTTAAATAAATTTATTTTTAGAGATACACCTGCGATAAGTTTTGGGGAATGTCTTAAGAGCAATTCGCATGTAAAGTCCGTAGAACGATAAAAATATTACTTGAAAATGAGTAACTTTTATTTTCACAAAATTTTATAAATATATTTTACACCAATAAATCTGTAAAATATGCATTATTTAATAGAAAAAATTAGGTGATTGTTGATTGGTACTGATGTTTTATAGATAAGGCAATCAGTAATTTTATGACATAATAATTTGACAAAACTTACTTGTTATCAAAATATTGTTTGTAAATGTATTATTATTTTAGTAAAATATTAAATCGCCAAAGTTAGTCAATGTCTTTGACCTTAAAGTAGGACATTCTAAACGTGCAGGGCTCGTATCATCTTGGGACAATACTTTGATTGTTACTGGAAGTGGTCGTTTCTAAATGTGTATTGGTTTGATACTACTGACTAAGAATATTTTACGACAGTTTCGATTCAATGAATAATCGTTTTTATATAATCCAGTGGAAACAATTAACTAAAACGAAGACCTACCTGTTAATCAAAACAAATTTCATATTTTCGTTCGTTAAAAATAAATAAATGAAAAAGAATTATTTTAAAGTTAGGAAACATAAAGTCGATAAAAGGTATAATTTGTTCTTCTCCAAACGAGGAAAGTCGTTACAAAATTTATTCTTCACTACTTAGTGGAAAACAATGACCAGCGCAGAGATTTCTCACCTGATTTTCCATGCGGTCGTTAATCGTTGTCTTTTTTCGTATTGACTTTTAAAAAGCTGTTCAATAAATTATATTATACCTTAATAAACTCCTTATTCTTAGCTTTGTGTATGGCTTTAAAACGAAATCGTCGTAAAATACATTCGTTATTTTTATAAATTCGTTAAAAAAGGGCAAATGACTTATACACAGTGTGCTGTAAATGTAAATATTACCTCAATCGTAGCTCCTTTGAAGGGCAGCAGCTAACTGTCGGTTTTCTGGCCAGACCGTTGTTGAGTTTAAAAAGTACGTTCCGCGTATTAAAATTGGTGGGTTACTCCACACTAATAATTTTACGAACAAGTAGTTTGCGGTTTGAAAAATGGATTTCGGGCTGAAATATTGACAATGTCTCTAAAGTCAGTTTTCCATCAGCAGGACTCCTTCAACGACCGGGTTGAAAGTAGGTTACTTGCCCACAAGGCCAAGAGGAATCGATATCGGATGGTCTATCGAATCAGTTATCCTCAACATTATCTGTTTTTGAAAGGAAAGCTGACAATGGCTCGATCGGAAAACCGATGGTTAATAAGCCATCTGAGCGGGTGGTAACTTTCTTTTGGTTCCCAGTTTATAATTATACAAATACGTTGCAATTGTTTGCTCTTTTCCATAATATAGAATATACTATAGAAAACAATCTATAACTGAAGAAATACTTAATTTTTACTATCAGAAGTATTTAAAATAAGTGTTTTCTTCATTTCATAATAGTGAAGTCAATAACTCGTTCCAGAAGTAGATAGACCTAGTACTGAAATATTATGTAAGATATACGTAAAAAAACTAATTTTTATGCATAATCAGGCGAAATTATATACTTTTTAGAACATCATTATGAATAGCCTTTCCACTTTAAATATACAAGGTGACAATTAAGTCTTAGGACGACTTTATAATTTTTAAACGACTTTTTTTACTTAAGAGATTTTACAACTAAATTTGGCATACCGTTACTGGTAAAAGTAAGCTACTGTTCTCTTTACATGGTGATCAGATGTCATCTTAGGGGAACGGCCCGGTAGGATTAAAAAGAAAATCTTTAATAACAGCCTATGTTGAGTTGTAGGTCATTTTAAAGGTCTAGTTAAACTGAAAATAATACCGCAAACCAGATTTAAAATGGTTGATCCAGTCGGAAGTAATTGCTGTTCAAAGTTTTAAAAATGTTTCATACATTGTATGTATGAATAACAGGAAGTTACAAGTTAAAGGGAATACTTGAAGGGAAATTTAAATGCTAACAAGTATCAAGATATGCTCCAAAGTGAGGTAGTTCCTGCTCTACAAGCTAGTCTTGGCGCTGACTTCCAAACATGTGTTTCCAACAGGACGCCACACCATGGTATTCAAGTGAGGCGATACTTAGATACAGTATTCCGTCACCGGTGGATTGAGTGGCCGGCTCGTTCCTTGACTTTTGAAGGAGTTCAGTAAGTATTCCCTTTAACTTGTAACTTTCTGTTATTCGTAAGTACAATGTACTAAACTTTTTTTAACTTTTAACAGCAATTACTTCCGAATGGATCAACCAATTTAAGTCCGGCTTGCTGCATTGTTCTTAGTTTAACTAGACCTTTAAAATGATGTAGAAATCAACATAGGCTGCCTTTAAAGATTTTCTTCTTACTCCTAACGGGCCGTCCCCCGAAGATGTGTACAGAAAAGTAGCTTACTATTAACAGTAACGGTGTGCCAAATTTAGTTGTAAAATCTCTTGTCGTTTAAAAGTTATAAAGTCGTCACAAGACTTAATTGTCACCCTGTATATTCAATTATTAAATTGAAGTAACTATGTTGCGTAAAAATAAGTAAACAATAATAATGTTGTTTACTTATTTTTAATGAAGAATGAAGTAATTAAGAATAATGTTGCGTAAAAATAAGTAAACAAGTTGGTTATAAGTCCAACACAGACAAACATCCATTTCCAATAAACCAAGTTTTAAAGGCGAAGTGAGTCATTTGTTGTATACAAATCAATATAAACAAGATAATATTATCAGTATACTAGCGTTTGTGGCAAGATAATTGTGTCTACTTACATTTAGTTGGTGTATTTGGTTGTTTATAAACTAAAATGTACTGGTACATATATGGGTTAGTGTGAGTTAAATCATAGCGTATAATTAATAATTGCTCGTCTTGTTTTGGATACTATATTGTGATCAGTATCAAGGTCAGTCATATTTTTTATAGTAGTGAACCTGGTGTTGGTTCTTAAGGTTAAGAACTTGGAAGCACTCAGTTCGATAACAATCACAGTAGATTTGATTGTTTGAGAGATCATCTGATGACCATGGGCTGTTTTTCATCTTACTATAGACGTTACTGTATAAAATCAAAAGTGTACAAACGTTGCGTTTTATATGATTTAACGGTATTGCTGTTTTGAGCCACTTTAGGCTGTCAGTAATGACGGACGTGATTGCTCAGATAACAAGTCAGCGTTTAAACTGCAAAGGGTTGTGTGATAGGTGAAAGAGCTGGGGAGGGGTTGCACCACCCCAATCCCCTGTCACTCGGCCTTACCGCCCCATTCGTATTGCGTCATCATTATGTCGTCATCAGTTACCTAGGTACATGTTGCACATTTCCCAGAGGCAACTTGCTACTTAAATGACAGTTTGTCCAACCAAAATACAATGCACTTTGCCTAATATTTGTTTCAGTTCTATGGTTTAATACTTAACTTAAGCTAACAAATTATATTTTAAACCCATAGTTATAGTTAATTCATATGAGTACTAGTAATATTGCAGAAGAAGTGTACGTCATGCAACACAAATTTACTATAAAAAAGTACAAAATTTACAAAAGTGATCGATTATGGTAAAACACTCTAATCGTCCTCAGACCAGAGACATTCACAAAGGAATGACAATGATGTTCAACTACGCTACTTGTATTTGAAGATTATAAAGTAAAAGGGAAATGTTTAAATAAATGTATTTACAATCCTGTGAATTGTATACAGTACTAACTTCTTGAGCCTCGTGGAGTCCAGGGCGAGAAAACTGTGGCATTCCTAATTCCATTTTCATCGAGTTGTTTTCCCCAACTACGTTATTGGCTTCTCACTTTACTAGTTTTTCCTCTACCTCTTTACTCGCGTACAAATATTACCCACTGTCATACAAAATTAGTCGTTTCCATAAGGGGTGGTTGGATAAAGAATTCACGTATATAACATGTTTTCCTTTCTTTGTGAATCCTTCTGGTCTGAGGAAGGTAAATACGATGTACTGAAATGAATCACCATAATATTTGTTAGTGTTTTACTTATTCCGTATGAAAACTCTGTTGTTTGATGTCACAGATAAAAAAGAAACAGATGACGCTTTCTTATGACCTCAGTGAATGCCTCATTTTATAAATATATTACGACTAATGTACTTCTTTTTACATCTCTAGTAATAATTACTACGTTTATCCTTGAGGATATGGGGGAAATAAAGGAAGGACTGACAAGGTGCTGGCTCTACTATCCCATGGCAGATTGGAGACATAACTACTCGACACACATTTTGCGAACTATTCACAAAAACGTTCAATTGCTTTCCCCTTCTTCCTACAAGTAATATGATATTTAAGAAACTAATAATATATTGATAAAGTTAAGTTTAATGAGATTATGAGATAGTTTAAGTTGAATCGTTTGGAATTAGTTTTTTTTAATTTAATTACTGCAGACCGATCGATCTGAGATCATCTAATTTTGTACAAGAATATCTCTCTCTCTCTCTACGTAAAAAATTATTTATTCTAGTTGAGGTTCTCCTCCTGAATCTACGTAAACATGACCCTCGGTCGGTCCTCCTGGTAGGTATCTTGAGCCTGAGCCAGTGGTAGTGATAAAAGTAGTTCATAGCTTCTATACTGTGTGAGAAGGCGATATCCACTGCCAGAGTTGTTCAACATCCACTGTCAACACTGTAACACTGTACTGTTGTTCAACAACAGTGTAATTGCAACAGCACATCCACGATGATATCGTATAACTCTTGAGAGTTCTCGAATCTATAGTGAACAGCTGTGCGATCGAGAGCCATTTATCAAGTGGCAAGAGTGAAGTGGGATGGGAGGGAATTCGTTGATCCTATTGTGCTTGGGAAGCCCCGAGAAGATAATTGAAGATATATTGGATGAGAGGCCATTTTAAAACCAGTCTTAACTTAATACGACTGGGAAGTCCTGTCGAGAGCGTGGGGAAAAACTTGCCAGAATCGTTAAACGGACATAGAAGGACTCGTTGAAAGCAGTTTTATATAGATTGGAAGGGTAGGTAGTATCAAAGGATGTATAAATTCTTTATTTTAACTAACTTTAACTATTTATTTATTATTTAATTTTTAAAATTTAGATTATTTTTTATCAAATTTTCTTTGTTCCTTTACAAGCCTAAACATTTTGCAATAAAGACTTCAGTTGCTAGATCCAGTTACATACCCTTCACTTACATCCCCAAGACAATCCGCGTGTACTTACTCGTGTTATTTGGCTGTAAAGGTCATCTTATCTTTGTTATCTTCGCACCCATCGACGAATGAGGTCGCCAGCACATTATCGTCAGTTTAACAAGCCTCTGCTTGATTTGGCAATATCTCAGACAGAGTTACTTTCTCCTTTCATTTGAAAGGCAAACAAAAAATATCAGTTATTCGGTAGCTCAGTTTTTAATAGACAATTGGTGAGTGTGTACAAACAGTCAATCTTCGGCCATGACAGTGTGGATCAATAACAATCGCCTTACTTTGACCCTGGACATGGCTTACGTCACCGTGACTAGTGTATCTTCAGTGTATCAAGTTCACACTTTTTTCGTCAAGAACGAAATTGAGAAGTGCATTTATTCAGTACAAGTTAACGTCACACAACACAAATTTATTACAATATAAGCACAAAATGCACAAATATATTACAATAAAAGTATAAAATGCACACATATTATGGTGATCGATTTAGGTGAACCACGCTCACCTTCCTCAGACCAGAGGGATTCACAAAAGAAGTAGAAATCCGCTGGAAGAGGAATATTTAGTTGGTTTAAACAGTAACGCAAACAAACTATAAACAGTAGGAAAGAAAATTGTAAAAGGCAATATAAACAATAAGAAAGTTCACGATCATAGTACGATTACTCACACTCAAATTGACAATATAAAATAAGTAGGTTATAAAACAGGTGCTGTAAAATGGCAACAATGCAACAATTATACTGTAGTTGCTGCTAACTTACATAGTCACGCCATTGGCTATAACATTTGCTAACTCCTCGTAGTACCACCATTTGCTGTAAGAGCGCTCTGAAGTCGTCGGGACATCAATAAATAGCCTTTAACAACTAACATACATTGTTCAGCTAATCTTAATTAGGTCTTCTGTCGGAACTAATACAGTATGGTAATGAGCTAATTCGACACCATAAGGTTCAACTCATGCACTACGCACACCTTACACATACCGTACGGTGGTCCTCTCAATCATTTCGGCCTAACTACGTCCTTCAGCGCCGTTCAGGGATATACATTTTAGTAATTTGATTGAATTTCAGCTAACATTTCCTTACATTTATACCTATAAGAACCCTGCAATCAATGAAAAAAAAATTTAACGGAAATATCATTTTTTCGTTTGTAAATATACCACAGTTTTAAAAATATATGTACAAAGTACAAATTTAGTGTGGAAAGTTAATTCGACGCACTTTCACATTTGTAATACAGCCGAACAGTTTTTTCTATCGTTGTAAAGATATCGGTGTGCGTTGACGTGGAACAAATTATTGTTTGCTACCTTTCTGCTTCATCCCTTATGGAGGTTTTAGTCATATATGACTTGTTTTCTCGTGACTATTCACTCATGATCCAGCCGTAACGTTTCTGTCGCCTGCGATCCGCTGGAGTAGTCGACTGTTGCACAACACCGTTCATTAGGTAACACATGTGTATATTCACCGCGCCTTGGTAAAACTCGGTGTCAACGTATGTATCTTGTAGCAGTATTGTAATCCCGCTATCCGCTGGAGTAGTCGACTGTTGCCGAACACCACTCATTAGGTAACACATATTTATATTCACCGCGCCTTGGTAAAACTCGGTGTCTTGTAGCAGTGCCTTGGTAAAACGTATGTGTCTTGTAGCAGTATTGGCGCAATGTTGTAATCCTACCATCCACTGGAGTAACCGACAGTTGCACAACACCGTTCATTAGGTAACACGTGTAAACTCACCGCGCCTTGGTAAAACTCTGTATCAAAGTATGTATCTTGTAGCAGTATTGGCGCAGTATTGTAATCCCGCCATCCACTGGAGTAGCCGACAGTTGCACAACACCGTTCATTAGGAAACACGTGTCAATTCACCGCGCCTTAGTAAAACTCGGTGTCAACGTATGTATCTTGTAGCAGCAATTGGCGCAGTATTGTAATCCCGCATTCCGCAGGAGTAGTCGACTGTTGCCGAACACCGTTCATTAGGCAACACCTGTGTATGTATATTCACCGTGCCTTGGTAAAACTCGGTGTCAACGTATGTATTGTGTAGCAGTTATGGCGCAGTGTTGTAATCCCGCCATCCACGGGAGTAGTCGACAGTTGCCCAACACCGTTCATTAGGTAACGAGTGAAAATTCAACGCGACTTGGTAAAATTTGGTATCAACGTATGTAATTTGTAGCAGTAATTGCGCAGTGTTGTAATTCGACCTCATGTAGATTGCATTATAACCCATGTCTTTCCATATGATATTCAATCATAGAAGGCGTCGTAACGGCAGTTTTGCCAACCCATACACACGAGCGACAATTGCAGTGCGACAACGCAGCAGCATATTTATTTTTCTTCGGTCTTATGACAACCATGAAGGCATCCAGACGGAAACGTGTGATCGTGGCTTATTTAGCTTATCAAGATTTATATCTCGCCAAGAAAAGAAAATATTGGATCCCTCCTCTTGAAAGTGCAAGACTTTTAAAAGGTGCGTTTTCCACGCTGTTCGAGGACTTGAAAGAGGACCCTCTGAAATGTTTTAATTACTTTAAAATGAGTATACGTTATTTCAATGAACTGGCAGACAAATTGGAAGATAATCTGCGGAACCATGACACCACGATGCGCCTTACAGTGGACCAATATAAATTCTGTTTCTTTTCAGTTTTGGCTTTAAAAAGTCGATGTACATTTCGCTGCACACATCCTTTCACGAACTCCTCTTCTTAATCCTGTCATGATATTCAGGAAGATCCTTATTCCAAATACATAGACGCTTCTTAACTGATTTTATAAAAATGTCATTGTCGAATCCAGAGGGATCTATTATTAAAGCAAGCACAAAATCACACACAAATATTGATGCGTAGTAGGCTAGCTGCAGCTGTAGCGGCAACCGGCTGCACGTGTGAACAGTCCCGAATGTCTACAGGTACAGTACTGCCATGCAGTGCTAGGTCGCCCGACTACAAACTGTCGCAGCGACATCGCGGCGGTGAAGCAGACCCCGGCGGCGGCAGTCGACTGTAACTGGCGGCATTGCTGCGGTGTCGCTGCCGCCGTTCGATCGTGTGTACCCAGCCTTACGGTTGGGCCAACAAATCAGGTGGTGTGTAGAGCCCTTAATGTAACCAAAACAAATCATTGTCTATAATGAGAATAATTTTTTTTGTCTAGATTTTAAAACCGTGGGTGCAGTCTAAATAAATTTGAATTATACATATTTAATAGCATATAGATGTATTACGCATGTACAGCACAAACATTTAATTAATTTAAAACGTAATCTGGTCTTTGAAAATGTTATACGACGGACAAAAAATGACATAACGTCTCTTACGGATTTTCTCTTCAACGAAAACCGGAAGTAATGTGAAATTCACATAATTCTAAGCATAGTTGTGATGAAGGTAATATTTTATTGAAATAAATGACTTTTGAGTCCCTAGTTAAGCAGTTATCACCATCCTTAAATTTGTTTTTCAGAAATGTACGCAATCAGCACATTCGAACATTAATTTAATGTAATGTACGTTTGGATTTAGGGCTGACGAAAAAATATTTTAATACGCACCTTGTTTATAGCAGTACAATATGTTTTAAGTTAATATCTAATATTTGTCTAAGTATATTCTCAAATTCCGTTCGTTTTTAATAGTCTAATATTTCCTCTTGAAATAAAGTATAACAACTTGCGTCGGCCTACTTCAAAGGATGGACTCCTCTTTCATTGCGTAGTGAAAAGGAAGCTTACAACTAATATTTTTCCTGTTATTTATTTTTCTAAGGAAGCTCTAGACCTAGAGAATATATTCATTATTGCCACTTGGCTATATTGTGTACCCACTACTAGATATCCTTTATGCATCGCCTCCTTCCTGCAATTAAGACAAATTCTAAACTGAATAAAGTTTTAACAAATTGCTACATGTAGAACATTTTAAAACTTATTTTTCTTTTATTAGCCTACAATTTATAATGAGCTTTTCTAAAACGTTAACAGATGTGATAATTTGTCTTTAAAAAATAAATTATTGGTCAATAAAAAAATACGTCAAAACCTTCACTAGAAGCATTTGCAATTGTTGTACATAAGTGCACTATGCAAAAAGTAAGTGGCCCATGAGGGGATCGAACCCGCGACCTTCGCGTTATTAGCACGACGCTCTAACCAACTGAGCTAATGGGCCAGATGACAGGATCGACTGAAGGTCGGCTCCTCGCAATATCGTTTGACGTTACATATTAGAAAAACGTACTATTTACATGTACAATAATAATTTTATAAAATATTTTTACAGGGTTTGGTGGTTGTTCTTAACAGTATTTGCATTTATAGTAAAAAATGCCAATGGGTAGAAAAATAATACACTTTTAGCAATTATGCCTAGATTTATTATTGGGTGAGATACACTAATTTTTTTGGATTCACACGATTTTGGGTAAGTAAAATTAATTATTTTTGAGTGCATTGACTTCCTACGTTTTCTTCAGTATTCTTTCATTCTTTCCGAAGTGTTTTTTTTCTATTCTTCGGATATCTTTGTTCCTTCTTAATATTTAGGCTAATCACCGTATCTTTAACTGTTGATCTTTTTATATTCTTTTATATTAAATGTTGGTTTCTGTTTCTTATGTAATACTGATAACTTTTTGTTTAAAAAAATAAAATATTTGTTTGAGAGTCAATGAGCTTTTATTCATCATAAATATCATTCTTACTTTTGTCATGGTGTATGAGAGTTTTTAGATTTTATATACATATTTTTATATGAACTTTATTTATTTTCAATATTTAAAATTTTTAACCTAGTATTTTCGTATTATTTTTCTTTATTTTACAAATTTTCTAATACGCTTGGAATGCTAAGTTAAAAGTTAATTTATACGATTTTTTAAAATTATAATATCCATGTGAATAAAATCCAGTGTACAAAGTTATATTGAATACAAATTAGTTAGATATTGAGATAAGTATCTTGCATACTACTTTTTGTTTTAGTTTTAAATATGCATGTATTTTTCAAAGAATTAGAATATATAATTTTTGAAAACATTTAATTTTAGAAGAAAATAAATTATTTATTGTTTCTTATGTTTCTATCAATATTGCACAAAAAAGAGAATGATCTAATTGTATGGCTAATTAATTGTATTTGTAGCAAATAGCTGCAGCATATTTTCTATTTTTAGAGAGAAAAAACATAAAAAAATACTATCTAACAATCACTTACATCAAGAAGAAATACGCTGACAAAGAAAGGAAGGGATTAATGATCAGAGCAAAGGTACGATCCCTGACCCCTTCCATCTTAGCAAACACCCTGCGAATGTCAATTCCAATCGTCAAAATGCAATTTACCTTCTCCATCACATTCTTCTCACCATCCATCATCGAGCATCCTCATATCTAGCCAGCTACCGTAATCCACCAGGATAAAACTCGCTCATCATACCTCCAACGTATCCCTTCAACATCATCAAGAGTCATACTTAGTGACAACCTTTGTCATCAGGCAGTCCACCCTACCGGTGAATCCATGTAATGATTATACATGTAAGAAGTGCAGACCCGATGTTAAAAATTCAGCCTCAAGGAGAGCTGAAGTAAGTTGCCGGTAGATAGTGTGGTGCGTCCGACTTATTTCTGACTTTGTAGAACCATCCTTGACTGTCTCTCTCTCGGACTCATTACTCTTTATCTCTGACTCTCTCGCACTGCCTTTACTCATTATCTCTGTCTCTTTCGGACTGCATTTACTCACTATCTCTCACTCTCTCGTACTGACTTTACTCACTCTCTCTTTCTCTTGGACTACCTTTACTCACTATCTCTGCCTCTCTCGGACTGCCTTTACTCACTCACTATTTACGTTTCTCTCGCACTGCCTTTACTCGTACCTCTGTCTCTCTCGAACTGCCTTTACTCATTATCATTGTCTCTCTCCGACTGCTTTTACTCAATATCTCTGTCTCTCTCGGACTGCGCCTTTACTCATTTTCTCTGTCGCTCTCGGACTGCCTTTACTCATAATCACGGTCTCTCTTGAACTGCCTTTACTCACTATCTCGGTCTCTCTTCGGACTACCTTTACTCACTGTCTCTGTCTGTTTCGGTCTGCCTTTACTCACTTATCTCTGTTGCTCTTGGACTGCCTTTACTCACTATCTCTACCTCTCTCGGACTGCCTTTACTCACTCACTATTTACGTTTCTCTCGCACTGCCTTTACTCGTACCTCTGTCTCTCTCGAACTGCTTTACTCATTATCATTGTCTCTCTCCGACTGCTTTTACTCAATATATCTGTCTCTCTCGGACTGCGCCTTTACTCATTTTCTCTGTCGCTCTCGGACTGCCTTTACTCATAATCACGGTCTCTCTCGAACTGCCTTTACTCACTATCTCGGTCTCTCTTGGACTACCTTTACTCACTGTCTCTGTCTGTTTCGGTCTGCCTTTACTCACTTATCTCTGTTGCTCTTGGACTGCCTTTACTCACTATTTCTGTCTCACTTGGACTGCCTTTACTCACTATTTCTGTCTCTCTCGGACTGCCTTTACTCACGGTCTATGTCGCACTCGCACCGCCTTTGCTCACTATCTCTGTCGCTCTCGGACTGCCTTTACTCATACCTCTGTCGCTCTCGTACTGCCTTTACTCACTATTTCTGTCTCTCCCGGACTGCTTTCAATCATTACCTCTGTCTCTCTCGCACTGCCTTTACTCATTATCTCTGTCTCTCTCGCACTGCCTTTACTCATTATCTCTGTCTCTCTCGGACTGCCTTTACTCATTATCTCTGTCGCTCTCGGACTGCCTTTACTCATACCTCTGTCGCTCTCGTACTGCCTTTATTCACTATTTCTGTCTCTCCCGGACTGCTTTCAATCATTATCTCTGTCTCTCTCGCACTGCCTTTACTCATTATCTCTGTCTCTCTCGGACTGCCTTTACTCATTATCTCTGTCGCTCTCGGACTGCCTTTACTCATACCTCTGTCGCTCTCGTACTGCCTTTATTCACTATTTCTGTCTCTCCCGGACTGCTTTCAATCATTATCTCTGTCTCTCTCGCACTGCCTTTACTCATTATCTCTGTCTCTCTCGGACTGCCTTTACTCACTCACTATTTACGTTTCTCTCGCACTGCCTCTACTCATACCTCTGTCTCTCTCGATCTGCCCTTACTCACTATTTCTGTCTCTCTCGGACTGCCTTTACTCACGTCTATGTCGCACTCGCACCGCCTTTGCTCACTATCTCTGTCTCTCTCGGAATGCCTTTACACATTGTGTCTCTCGTACTGCCTTTACTCACTATTTCTGTCTGTTTCGGACTCCCTTTCTCAGAGCAGAGCACTTTCTCGCTGACTTATATAACGTAAAGAGAACAGCCTGCCTTACGCTGAGGTTTGTTCTTTTTACGAAGACTTATATTTTCTTAAGCATATTTTTTTATGCTTGGGTCTTTTGGCCTTGTATTTTATCTAACACGTGTTTATCCAACCGTACTCGTATTTTGTATAACCCAGCACACCTCACATGCTGCATCAAACTACGTATATCACTTTTATTGTAATAAATTATAGTAATAGTTTGTATAGTAAACATATATATGTTACATCTTATATCTCTGATCATTTAAAAGTTTGAGTCTGTATTTTTTATTGTTATTTTTATTATTTACCACAATGTCCACCTGTTAGAAGAATATTATGTCCGTAAAGTGGGGAAGGTTACTCATTGGCAGTGTTAAGTCGATTATCTGTCTACTTCATGACAGTTCTGTAGCTGGGTTGTTTGTTTACAAGCGATGAAATGTCAAAGACATATTAGTTGGGTTCAAAGTACATACAACATTTAAAATTTTTATTAAATATTTATTCGGATTTGTGATTTCTTATTTTGTTTATGTAAATATTCACAGTTGCCATTCTTTGTTGAAAGGAACTCATTTTATTTACAATAAAAATTTAATAAAAAATTATAAATAAATATTATAGTTTTCCTTGTTCCAGTTGTTATCATTTAATATGCATTACAATTATTACAAATTTACTGTCGGCGCAGAAATTATGTGCATCCGAGTTTGAAGGCGTTCTTAGTAAACAAAGAAACTATGAGGCCTATGAAAACTCCAATCACATCATTGTTTTCCTAGGTTAATTTTGCGTTATGAAATACGCATTTTAAAATTTGTAATATAAGTGTTTATATTTTTTATGCTCGTTGGAACAAAAAAGTACCATATTAAAAACTAGTTCTTAATTTACATAATATTTACACCGTTATTACTAAAAAACCCTCTTGATGTTTCGCATTTATATTTTAATACGATGTTCTCTATAAGATTTATCAATTTTAGAATATGAACTTTTGAAGAAAAAAGTTCTTAACAATTCCCTGAAATATTGTTTTCTTGGCTTCTAGAGGCTATACAATTAATTACTTAGTCTTGTTGTAATACTTTGTAACACGTATTGTTTCGAAGCATTATTATTATATGCAAAAGTAAATAAAATTATTTAATATTGATTTAGATCGATTTAAAATCACTAAATCTACCTACACATATGGACGTAATGTATCGTAACTATACGTGTCTATATGTGTACATCTAAGTTTGCAATGAGGTATTGGACTCCGTTGTAACACGTGGCGTGTAATGAAGTACGAACTCGCCAATTGTCGTTGTTTTCCACAAAGTGGTGAAATGTATAGTAGTTCGCTAACGACCTACCACGTTTGAAGGAGTCAGAGATACTTCTGTAGTTTGAAATGAGACAGGTATTGGAATATGTTGTAACACGTGGCGTGTAATGAAGTACGAAATCTCCGCTAATCGTTGTTTTCCACAAAGTGGTGAAGTGTATAGTAGTTCGCTAACGACCTACCACGTTTGGAGGAGTCAGAGATACTTCTGTAGTTTGAAATGAGACAGGTATTGGAATATGTTGTAACACGTGGCGTGTAATGAAGTACGAAATCTCCGCTAATCGTTGTTTTCCACAAAGTGGTGAAGTGTATAGTAGTTCGCTAACGACCTACCACGTTTGGAGGAGTCAGAGATACTTCTGTAGTTTGAAATGAGACAGGTATTGGAATATGTTGTAACACGTGGCGTGTAATGAAGTACGAAATCTCCGCTAATCGTTGTTTTCCACAAAGTGGTGAAGTGTATAGTAGTTCGCTAACGACCTACCACGTTTGAAGGAGTCAGAGATACTTCTGTAGTTTGCAATGAGACAGGTATTGGAATATGTTGTAACACGTGGCGTGTAATGAAGTACGAAATCTCCGCTAATCGTTGTTTTCCACAAAGTGGTGAAGTGTATAGTAGTTCGCTAACGACCTACCTCGTTTGAAGGAGTCAGAGATACTTATGTAGTTTGCAATGAGACAGGTATTGGAATCTGTTGTAACACGTGGCGTGTAATGAAGTACGAAATCTCCGCTAATCGTTGTTTTCCACAAAGTGGTGAAGTGTATAGTAGTTCGCTAACGACCTACCTCGTTTGGAGGAGCCAGAGATACTTCTGTAGTTTGCAATGAGACAGGTATTGGAATCTGTTGTAACACGTGGCGTGTAATGAAGTACGAAATCTCCGCTGGTCGTTGTTTTCCACAAAGTGGTGAAGTGTATAGTAGTTCGCTAACGACCTACCTCGTTTGGAGGAGCCAGAGATACTTCTGTAGTTTGCAATGAGACAGGTATTGGAATCTGTTGTAACACGTGGCGTGTAATGAAGTACGAAATCTCCGCTAATCGTTGTTTTCCACAAAGTGGTGAAGTGTATAGTAGTTCGCTAACGACCTACCTCGTTTGGAGGAGCCAGAGATACTTCTGTAGTTTGCAATTAGACAGGTATTGGAATCTGTTGTTACATATGGCGTGTAATGAAGTACGAAATCTCCGCTAATCGTTGTTTTCCACAAAGTGGTGAAGTGTATAGTAGTTCGCTAACGACCTACCACGTTTGAAGGAGTCAGAGATACTTCTGTAGTTTGCAATGAGACAGGTATTGGAATCTGTTGTAACACGTGGCGTGTAATGAAGTACGAAATCTCCGCTAATCGTTGTTTTCCACAAAGTGGTGAAGTGTATAGTAAAAGTGCTTCACCCTTCATCCTTCAAACGAGGTAGGTTCGCTAACGACCTACCTCGTTTGAAGGAGTCAGAGATACTTCTGTAGTTTGCAATGAGACAGGTATTGGAATCTGTTGTAACACGTGGCGTGTAATGAAGTACGAAATCTCCGCTAATCGTTGTTTTCCACAAAGTGGTGAAGTGTATAGTAGTTCGCTAACGACCTACCACGTTTGAAGGAGTCAGAGATACTTCTGTAGTTTGCAATGAGACAGGTATTGGAATCTGTTGTAACACGTGGCGTGTAATGAAGTACGAAATCTCCGCTAATCGCTGTTTTTCACAAAGTGGTGAAGTGTATAGTAGTTCGCTAACGACCTGCCACGTTTGGAGGAGTCAGAGATACTTCCTGTAGTTTGCAATGAGACAGGTATTGGAATATGTTGTAACACGTGGCGTGTAATGAAGTACGAAATCTCCGCTAATCGTTGTTTTCCACAAAGTGGTGAAGTGTATAGTAGTTCGCTAACGACCTGCCACGTTTGGAGGAGTCAGAGATACTTCTGTAGTTTGCAATGAGACAGGTATTGGAATCTGTTGTAACACGTGGCGTGTAATGAAGTACGAAATCTCCGCTAATCGTTGTTTTCCACAAAGTGGTGAAGTGTATAGTAGTTCGCTAACGACCTACCACGTTTGAAGGAGTCAGAGATACTTCTGTAGATTGCAATGAGACAGGTATTGGAATCTGTTGTAACACGTGGTGTGTAATGAAGTACGAAATCTCCGCTAATCGTTGTTTTCCACAAAGTGGTGAAGTGTATAGTAGTTCGCTAACGACCTACCACGTTTGAAGGAGTCAGAGATACTTCTGTAGTTTGCAATGCGACAGGTATTGGAATCTGTTGTATCACGTGGCGTGTAATGAAGTACGAAATATCCGCTGGTCGTTGTTTTCCAATAAATGATGAAGTGTATTGAGTCAATTATTTGTTTCCAGGACTGGATCAAATAAATGGAAATGTTATAAATTACTTGAAGGTTGTGAAAATCAAGAGTATCAAATTAAGAACTTTCATGGGAATGTATTTTCATCTGTTATTTAGATAAGAATATAACATTTGTTTAAATTTACTTAAAGTCATGTGATGAATAACTCCTATTGAGGTTAATGCGTGAGAAATATCTACGTAACATTAAAATTTGTTTAACATATAAAAAAATAATTATATAATCAAATTAAAAAAAAAATACTAAGTAGTTGTGAACTATTTACTGTAAACATTTTATGATTTAAAGTTTTGCTGAAAGTAATTCAACGTTTGTTTTAAAAATAAATATTAAGTATAAATTAAAAACATATTGTATTTGTCTGTAACGTAAGTTTCTCGTTGAGACAAATCCACACGTCTGCAGTAAACGGCGTGTAAACGTGTTTACCGAGTGTCGTTTACTCTATAGACCCTTACCCAACATTGACAGATCACCTCTTGTTGACGTCTTTCTTCCTTTAATGTTTTGAGGAAATCGGTTTTTCATATCGTTGGTGGTTACTTTGAGTTCGAATTATATAAAACTTATAGATTCATTCAATTTTAAAAAGTAATATTGGTTTACATTCAAGCCAAACCTTTCATTATAAGATTTACTTTTGGAATTATTTGAACACATTATTTAACTCTTTTCTTTTGCCTTTCTGTACAAAACTTCTTAAAAAGTAAAAGAAGAAAGAAAGTCATCATCGAAATTACTCTGCAATTTAACACCAGGGAAATTAAAAAATATTCATCGATAACTGTAGAAAGTTGTTTAGTATACAATTGAAATATGAATTAATATCGACAGACTGACAATATTTCCCACTGCTCTAATCTGAGTTTGTGCTCGCAGCACTGTTATTACCAGTGTTATAATGCTGTTATCCAACTGATGGGGGGGCACATTAAACCACAGTACTTCCAAGTTGATCATATGACTCCTGAGACACGCGGAGAATTAACCGGAGAAGTATAAAGAGACGGGCAAGGATAAATGAAGAGATATTGAGAGACAACTGGAGAGACTGAGAGATATAACAGGAAAATAACACAAGAGAGAACCGTAGTAATACAGAGAGATAACCGAAGTAATAGGGAGCGATAAATGGAAGGATACATAATTGAAAAGAGATAACTGGATTGATTCTGAAAGATGACCCAATCGATTCGAATCAATATCACACGTAGTGATATGGAGGACAACCGGAAAGGTATGGAGGGGTAACTGGATAAACTAGGAGATATGTTGAGAGATAACTGGAGAGATATAAAGAGATAAGACCGCTTGACACCGGCTGTACAGATTTCAATTTAAATTTAATCTAATATGATCGAATTTCTAACACTTATTGTATATTTAAGTATTTGATGATTTGAATTAAATTAAAAACCATAATATGAGACAATATAGGTAAAAAGCAGACATTAACCTATAAAATCCAAAATTCCGTCTTATCTCATTGTTATTGTTAAATGACATCAATATCGATACTGTTGTTTGAATATCTAACATAAAACTGTGATATCTGTTGAATTAGGCATGTTTGGATCAGAATTATTGTCTGTTATTAGTAAAGTTGTTATTTCTGTTCAATTAAAATTGGGAAACTTTGTTATTAAATTAAATTATCTAGTATTCTCTTAGTTTCATAAAGTGAATCTTTTCTAAAATTCTTTATCTTTTCCTAAATTTACACAAAGATTAAATCTATTCTTATTGACCCAAGTAATTTTTTATGTACAGTTTAAAAAGTAATGGTTTCAAGTTTTTGTTTAGTTATAATATATAACATCGAGCGTGATTAACGCTCAGCAAAAATAATTACTGTATACAAAAAAAGTTGTTATATCATATATACATTCGTTATAATAATTTTAATTATACGATCTGTTAATTGTAGCTGAACAATAACGTGAATGAATATACGGTATTAAACAGGTAAAACACAAATTCAAATAAGCTTTTCTGAAAAATTAAAAATCTAATATAGTTATGGAAAGCAATTTCTATAGTAATTTCTGAAAAAAAATTTCAGGAATAACAATATAATTTGTATTTATTTATCCACTCGCTCAGGACTACAAAGAAAAACATAAGAAGAGCCATATACTCTATTGTATGTTGATTGAGGAAACTGTCATGTTTTTCTTCTTTGTCTAGCGTAAATCTTGTTACTCTGTATATATTGTTTTGTTATGCTTTAATTATGTATGCTCTTGTACATCCCATTATTTGAGGATGTATTATTATTTACTTTTTTACATTATACTTAAAATTTTTTACTGTTTTACTTTTACCCTTTACACGATAATTTATTATTTAATTTATGATACACAGTTGTTAGTTTTTTACTTTTATTAGTAAAAGCGTGTTTAAGGGCTGACGTGTTTACAAGATGCGAGTTTAGCTTTTAAAATCTTCGTCATGTTTGTATAACTCTTTGGTGCAGTTTATTTACGCAAAGCAAATTTACTAATTGTGAATTTTCGTTGAAACGTTAAAAATATAATGCTTTTTGTATGAATTTGTTGTCTTTGGCAAAATAATTTAATATTTCCTCGAAATATATCTTCTGTTTAGAATTATTACTAAAAATATTTTACTTATATTAATTATAAGGTGAACTTTTATATAAGCTCACTCCATTATCTAAGTGTCTGAGGGGTATTAAAATGTCTCAACTTTATTAAGCCAAAGTTAGGAACTTTTAAAAGTTTCAGTTCTGCAAAGTACAAGAGATAAGGCTAGGATAAATCAGTCAACCATTATCTTCATTATAACTGAATTGTGCTTTGCTTAAAAACCTTTGAAATAGTTGACTGTAGTTGTGACACAGAACTGTTTTTCATGATGATACAGTAGTATTTTTTTGTATAAAAGCTTTTGCAATACATGTAGGATGTATTTGATTCTCAGTAGGGCATGAAGGTTGCAGTCCAGCTTCTCATTTGATAAAAATCAAATTTGATCGTAAGTATAATCAGAGGAACTTTGGAATGCATTCGGCGGTTTGGCTATTTACTTGTTGTTTGACAATTAGTAAACTTTTTCTGGGAAAATGCCACGTTGACATTACTATACAATCAGTTATGTCACGTTGTGATTTACTTTATGTCCCACATACTTCATGTGTACGTACAGTGAAGTTAACCAGAGAGTGTTCATAAAATAAACATTACGTTAGTTAAAGCTGTGACATTTTACGAGTCTTGAAGCAAACACGTTTTAGCTTGTCATGAATGTTATTTCTCTATGGACAATTCTGTAGCTAGTGTTTTCTTTTGTGTTCCGTCAGAGACGCGAGTTACTTTAATAACCAAAACATTAGTCAACAAACAAATTAATATTGAAATGGCGTTTGTCGGCTGTCTAGCCCAAACAAAAGCAATACAATTACTTCATCTTAAAGTTGTAACCAACACGCACATTTATTTAATTCACTATATACGTATTTCGTTTATCTTCGTTGCTTTTGTAAAATCCTGACCAGGAAAACTACATCATTCATTGACTTAGATCCTTAACGCAGGTATCGTTGATATGATTTAACTTGATTGATATCATTGATTTAGATTTTTGACTCTGGAATTTAAAACATGCAAATTACGTATAGTTTGACATTACGATCGTAGTCCAAGCTACATTACTCCAAGTATTCTTGCTTTTCTAAATCCCCTTCAAGAAAAACGAAGAAAACTCGAATGATACATCAAGTTTAGTATGATCAGGTAAAACGATCTCAATCCAACTTTAATTTTTCCAATTTTCTATCCCAACATAACCCTTCTTGCAACACTGTTGTCGAACTGCCTGTCGTCATCAATCTACTTTAATACAAAGCATCAATGTCTATCTGGTATTTACCAACTAGCACAATTTTAGTCTTGGTCTTAGTTCCTGTTTCATTCCAGTCAAAGTCTCCACTGCTTTATAGAACCTGATCATCTGACACACCTCATCATGCCTCTGGTTCGGCCTGATTACAGTCTTGACAGTCAATCCAAGCTCATATCTTCACCCTTCTATAAATATCTGAACTGTAGCTTGTAGGGAGCATAGTTCTGGCTCTAACAACAATTCATCGTTTATAAACCATTCTACATGATACATCTCTTTCTGTCAAACATATACAGTTGTAAGATGCGGAACACAAAGGACTCATCAATTACTAGAAATCCATCTTTGAGTGTCAGAAGGGTGTATCCTCGAGTGTCCATAAATTAAGGATTTCTCCTTGAACTTCATAATTGCATATGTGGTTTTCGAGATACGAGCCAGTGAACAAGCGGATACTTAGTTTCTTGTGTTTCTTACGTTTAGATTCTGGATGGTCAATGTAATACCTGTACACAATTTGTACCGTTTGACATGTTAGGTCGTGCGGCTAAAATCTTCTGTCAACTCTAAAGTCTAGAATGTTTCATATGCGTTTGATTCGGAAAACTAAATGTTGATTAAGGAATGTAATCTATTTCATTATTGAGATTTAACGATTTTAAAAGCTTCACATTGGAGTGGGCGTACTATTTGAATAAAATACGTAATTAGTTCTTATTAAATTATATTTGTTGGATGCGAAAAATATTTGTGAGTTATGGTAAAGAATTGGACATATAGGTTAAAAAAATAAGCTGTAGTTAATATTTTTGTGTTATTTGAAAGTTATTTGTACTGTACTTTGTTACAGGTAAGACGCGTTGCAGGATTGATTATTCGTAAGTAGCCATCATTAAAAAAGGACTCTACGTTATTATTATTTATAATTAACAATAAAATGTAGTTTGTAATTGTTACGAGTTTAATTGTTTGGAGCTATTCTGCAGTGGTGACATTTCAGTCGGTCAACCGCGCCGTACAGGCAACTACACCTTATTGGCAATCCACGTCAGTTGGGCGTCACGCAAGGCAGCACACTTGACCGCATTCTGTTGATTTGTGTTACGACGTTCAATTGTTGAATGAATTGATTCCAACTGAAACAGCTCTGTAATGGTGTCATATTCAGTCGATCAACCGTGGTGTGTAGTCTGAACGTTAACGTATATCTTAGGGAATCCACGTTAGGCGTCACGCAAGGTAGCACATTTGACCGCATTCTTTTAATTTGTGTTACAGCGTTCAATTGTTGAATGAATTGATTCCAACTGAAACAGCTCTGTAATGGTGTCATATTCAGTCGATCAACCGTGGCGTGTAGTCTGAATGTTAACGTATATCTTAGGGAATCCACGTTAGGCGTCACGCAAGGTATCACATTTGACCGCATTCTTTTAATTTGTGTTACAGCGTTCAATTGTTGAATGGATTGAATCCAACTGAAACTGCTCAGCAGTTGTGACATTTTCAGTGAGAAACCGTGGTATGTAGTTGTAACTTACACCTTATTGGCAATCAATGTTAGTTGGGCATCACACTTGACCGCATTTTGATTAGTTATGTAACGACGTTAAATTGTTGAATGGGTTGATTCCTAATTTAAATATTTTGCAGTGGTGACATTTTCTATCGGTGGATCATGGCTTGTAACTTACACCTTATTGGCAATCCTCGTTAGTTGGGCGTCACACATGGCACTACACTTGACCGCATTTCATTCATTTGTTTTACGGCGATACATTGTGGAATATACGTTAATCTGTACAGATGATAAATAAAAAAAATGTCATTGTAAACATTATATGAAGAAATATATTTTACTTACTCGTGGTTTATTTTTATCAACGGTTGAATGAATTAAAAATTCATGGCTTTTTATCTATCTATTATATTTGTGAGAAGCGTTGGGTTAGTATCTGTGAAATTTACCCTAGGACCTGATTAGGTATGCTAAAGGACGGACCACCCAAATTGGTACAATTGGTAGCAAATACGAAAAAAATGTAAAAAAGTACTCCCATTTTCTCTCAAAATGTTTACAAAAATACTAAGGAGATTTTTTTATTTTATCGATTTATTTCTGGAGTATCCTACCTCTTGTATTTCCCATGTGCGAACGTTCGTATTGTTACGGATCATGGCAGCCACCATCAGCACAGCCTAGGTTATTGCGCCCCATCCGGCGCGGGTAACCGCCCGCGGGGCCAATCCAGGTCTTCAAGGAAGGACTAGAATGGCATATAATTGGTTTGTAGGTAAATCAGGGCCTTTCCTTTGGAATCGAGAACTTCTAGATTCTTATCTCGATTCACCATCGCCAGTTCCAGAATCTGGGATTCCACCTCTGGGTCATATAAAGACACCCTTCGGCCGACCTGACAGCCAGTGTCAGTCAGTCAAGAATCAATGTGTGAAGAGATTGTGACAGTCAGTGAAGAGTCAGTGAGTGACAGAGTCAGCCCCAGTGAACGTGACAGTGACAGTCTAATGAACAGTGTCGGACATTAGGTGAATAGAATGATAACAAATATACTGTAAATATTAGTGATTAATTTATATGTCGAAATAGTGTATAAGTAATAATTTAAGTTTATAAATATTTCTTAGTGTGATTTAGAACTTGTAAATAAAAGTAACAATTAGTAGCCTTTTTATTAGGACCCTGTCGGACCGTAACAGTATTTAAAAAAATGTCCCTTGTAAGATAACTAATTTGTTAAATTAATGAAAATAATAACATAGTATTATGGTTAGATAAAACGATTAACGTGCTTGTATTAAAAATAAGGGTTGTAATATTATTTCCGAGCTGAAGTTCCTGTGACACCAGTAATTAAGAGACTTGTTTGGAATTCCTTTGTTTGGAATTCCTCTGGATAATGGTAGTAATTTAACAATTCCAACCATTTAAGCGTGAAATTTACGCACACTTTAATCAAGTATAGTGTTCATTTGAAAAATAAAATATCATTTTATAATATATATGGTACTATCATATACCATTTAATGACATGTGCATCATTAATCAAATACATCCTTTTACCTGCGAATACCGTTTAATATACGTTTCACTAGGTATATCATTTAGAAATTATCAAAATCTTTGTTTTATTCTGTAAGAAATTTGGGCAGAGAACTTGTTTTTCAAATATTATAATATTTTAAGTTAGAAATGTATATATAAAAAATACTTCCTAGAAGTTGACAAATCAATCTATGTGCGCACTTGATTGACTAGTATTTTTACATAAAAATTTGCGTTCCATATTTCCTGCAGCTGAAGTTACTAACCACTTTAAGTAACTATAACTAGTACGTACTACCCACTTTTGGCATTTATAACTTTGTTGTATGTAACCACTTTAAGTAACTATAACTAGTACGTACTACCCACGTTTGGCACTTATAACTTTGTTTTATGTAACCACTTTAAGTAGCTATAACTAGTACGTACCACCCACGTTTGGCACTTATAACTTTGTTTTATGTAACCACTTTAAGTAACTATAACTAGTACGTACCACCCACGTTTGGCACTTATAACTTTGTTTTATGTAACCACTTTAAGTAGCTATAACTAGTACGTACCACCCACGTTTGGCACTTATAACTTTGTTGTATGTAACCACTTTAAGTAACTATAACTAGTACGTACCACCCACGTTTGGCACTTATAACTTTGTTGTATGTAACCACTTTAAGTAACTATAACTAGTACGTACCACCCACGTTTGGCACTTATAACTTTGTTTTATGTAACCACTTTAAGTAACTATAACTAGTACGTACCACCCACGTTTGGCACTTATAACTTTGTTGTATGTAACCACTTTAAGTAGCTATAACTAGTACGTACCACCCACGTTTGGCACTTATAACTTTGTTTTATGTAACCACTTTAAGTAGCTATAGTTAGTAGGCCTACGTACCACCCACGTTTGACACTTATAACTTTGTTTTATGTAACCACTTTAAGTAACTATAACTAGTACGTACCACCCACGTTTGGCACTTATAAATTTGTTTTATGTAACCACTTTAAGTAACTATAACTAGTAGGGGCCTACGTACCACCAATGTTTGACATTTATAACTTTGTTGAATCAACCGCTTTTAGACTATAATTACTAATTACTACACATTTCCCACGTTTGGCGTTACTACTGGCTCGCTTCTAACCGAATGTAGTAATCATAACTATAATGTGTCATATACGTTTGGGAATATTAAGTTTGTTCAATCTAACCACTTGTAGTAGCTATAAATCGTGTCTAATAACTACGTTTATCTCTTATAACTCTTAAACACCACTAATGTTGGGAATAACTTGGTTGTATCTATCCAATTTAGTAACTATGACCAGTAATTACCACCCTTATTTGGCATTTATAACATGGTTTTATCTAATCACTTTTTCATTTACAAATTGATTTCGTCTTTAAAAGACACCTTTTAGAACTATGGCAACTACATTCAACAACAAAAAATTCAAATGAGGACTTCCATTTTCTTTCAAAATGTACAGATTACTGAGGAGATGTCTTTCTTCACAATATTAGCAGATAGAAGTCTACTCTTAAAGAAAGTCTAAAATAATGCAGACTAATAATCATAAAGTGTTTACGAGACTACAAAATCGTTAATTTGCCGAGTATATCGTGTCATATGTCTGTTAGAAATTATGTGGATTCGGCAAATGAAAATAGCTGCAATGCGACAGAAATAGCAGACCACGTGGGGATACACTGCAACATTGACACAGTCGGCACGTGTCGCTTGGCCGGCTCAGCTCCCCGGTTGTCTGTGTACATTGTATGTGTAAAGGGGACCAATCTTAATTTCATTTATAATATTACATCAGATCCATACTTCTGAGGGAGGGGGTGGAGTGGTCTTCATAAACAAACGTTAAATGACTACGCCTTATTTTTAAGTTTTTCCGATAACATTATGTTCGATATTTCGTTTTGTATGTATTTTAGTATAGAACTTTGATTGCTTGGATTATTTTAAGTGATTTTGAGGTACACGTACTTAAGCCTTCTCAATATCAAATAATTGGCGTAGTTGAAATGAAAACAGATGAAATTGAAAAACAAACAATGAACAATAAACACTTAGCATTTGCTCAAGAATTTGACAACATTTAAATTGTTAAAACTGGCTAATGAACTAGCGCTTTAAGGACTAACAGTGGAGCTGTACTTCAGGTTGATTTAGAGACATTTTAACAATAGTCGTACGGAGAATAGATTAGTGCTTGCCGAAAGACAGGCTGGAAATCAACAGAATGTCTGATTGTTCTAACTTATAAAAAGATTTCTCGTGTAATGGAATATTTGTGACAGTAATTTGGCCAATTAATGAGAAATAAGCAAATCAACAAAAACACTGCAATATTTACGAATGCCCGGTGAGTTTTAATAGTTACAAAAATGAGTTCATAGGAGTTAAGGGATCTACAAAAAAACTCATTTTTTATCAAATGAAACAACACACTATCGTTATGAAAATCGGAATCAGGTGAATCTGCAAAATATGTTTAGACAAGTTGAAAATTTGAGAAAAAAAAACAAAAACTTCGCCACAGAGAAGAAAACAACAGAGGTCCCATCCAATAGTGCACTTAATGTGTGTTGAGTAGAGTTATTTCTCCAGTTTGGCATGCAATGGCAGAGCCAGCACATTGTCGGTCCCCCCTTTTATTCCCCCTCAAGATTAATCCTAGTAATTATTACAACGTATGTATAAAGATGTACATTAGGTCTAGTTGAAATATGTTTATAACTGCCTCTTAATCTGCAGGCTTAAGGAAGCGACCTTTTTTTTCCTTCTCTGTGACTACTCATATTTTACGATGGCTTACGTTACAGGGTTATAAAAATTAACAAATTTAGAGTTAAGCTATGAGTGAAATTTCCAATGAAAGTGTATTTTCAGAGAAAAAAAATTATGTTACGTTGATAATTATTTTGATAAATGAGACATTTGGGCACATTACGTGTAACATCTAGTTCTTGAACTTAGTATATTTTAGAAAACAATACAATTAGTAGCATGGTTATTTTTTATATGTTATTTTTGTTATTAATTATAATTACTAATTTTAACTAACAATTAATTTGCTTATTTAATATTTTAATACGATTTTTAACTATTAAAATTGTCCTGAGGACCGACGAGTTCTAAATATTACATATAAAACTTACATAATCTAAAACTTGCACACAGCTTTAGAGTAAGTATAAATTTCTTTAAATTAGGTATAGGGTGTTTTAATATAGCTTGCCTTCGTTCCTGTTTAGAAATGCGTTTATAATTTAGCGTTGCACCAACAAGATGAGATAAAATGAAATTATTTTTCATCTTATTTCCTCGTCTTTTATATTTTGCAACGTCTTTCATACAAACTCGGATTAATTTTTTTATATTTTGTAAGTGAAATTTAAAACATGTTTATATACATATGTGTGGGCAATAATTAAATATAAAATACAAAATATGAAAGATTGTACTCAAAAGCCATTTTGGCAAAAATTCTGCAATTGCGTTATTAGTAAAATAGGAACATTAATAATTTTTGTTGTTGTATATTG
The DNA here is from genome assembly GCA_035578905.1 of Stictocephala bisonia. Classification (NCBI taxonomy): domain Eukaryota; kingdom Metazoa; phylum Arthropoda; class Insecta; order Hemiptera; family Membracidae; genus Stictocephala; species Stictocephala bisonia. The sequence goes on along the minus strand of JAQJVL010000213.1, from coordinate 822,986 downwards.
TCTAATTAAACATGTAACACTACTTTTAAAATTTTACATAATTACTTTTATATCCTCATTCTTGTAAAAATATAGTTTGTAATTAGTTCTATATACAGGGAAATTATGTAAATTATTTACATTTTTCCATGACTTCTGAAAATGACAAATTCGCACTTCATATAATCATTAAAGAGTTTATTAAATATATATTATAATCCCTTGAAATAAAGGAAAAACTTTCAATATGATAAGATTGATAATTTATGCATCAATAAAGAATCCCGTCTGAAACATAAAAATTGTATTTATGTAACTGTACAAACATTGCTATTGAAGTCGTTACTAGTCGGTCCTAAATGTCTGAGCAACGTTCTTTAGATGAAGCAACGATAAACACATAACTGTACAAACATTGCTATTGAAGTCGTTGCTAGTCGGTCCTAAATGTCTGAGCAACGTTCTTGAGATGAAGCAACGATAAACACATAACTGTACAAACATTGCTATTGAAGTCGTTGCTAGTCGGTCCTAAATGTCTGAGCAACGTTCTTGAGATGAAGCAACGATAAACACATAACTGAACAAACATTGCTATTGAAATCGTTGCTAGTCGGTCCTAAATGTCTGAGCAACGTTCTTGAGATGAAGCAACGATAAACACATAACTGTACAAACATTATTATAAACAAGAAATGTAACAGACAAAAAGTTATTTTTTCATAAAATCATAAAGTATAGAAAATTGTTCAGAATACATTTTTTATTCAATAAAAAAACAAAACTTGTATGATTCTTTTAGGTAAGAAAGTTTGCTATTGAAGTCGTTGCTAGTCGGTCCTAAATGTCTGAGCAACGTTCTTGAGATGAAGCAACGATAAACACATAACTGTACAAACATTGCTATTGAAGTCGTTGCTAGTCGGTCCTAAATGTCTGAGCAACGTTCTTGAGATGAAGCAACGATAAACACATAACTTGAACATTATTAGAAACTAATGTTTAAAATTCACAAAAAACTGTTATTAATTGGCAGACTTGTTCAGAAGTAAATTACCGTACACAGTTTATTTTTTATTTATTTTTAAAATTTAATTAACTGTGTAACAACATTAAAAACTAGACGTATTTTAAGTTGCGACATACTTAAAGTATTTTGATTAAGTTCCTAAAGTGCATTATTATATGTATAAGTTGGTTCGCGAGTTAGGGATACTAGTTTAATAAATTGAATAATAACTATAATTAAGTACCCTTTTATTCATTTTTTATAATAATACATGAGCGGTTTCGGCTCTTAGGCCATATTCTGAGTGTAAGTAATATAACCTATAAAAACTGAACAATTATAAAAAATAAAAATAAAACAGATGAAAATAACATAATATATGATTAATTTAGTGTGTGGGTAAGTTGAATTTTACTTTTGATTCTTAATTTTCTTTTTTAATTTCACTTATTTTTTCATATATATGATTTTCATGTTATTTTGTGTATTTAGTATGTTCTGTGTTTCATTATAATTGTTTATGTATATTGTAAATTTTTTTGGTATTAATTTTTTCTACTTTTATCTCATATTCTAAAATTGTAACATTTTCATTGATATTTTTTGTAACTGTGATTTGACTGGAGAATATGTTCAGCAAAGTTAGATTTAATTGATGTTGAGTTGTTGTTTCTTATGGCTGTACGTGTTCTTTGTAACGTAAATTAAATGTTCTTCCGGTTTGTCCTCTGTAAAAAATTTATCAGTGTTCCTTATAATACAAAAATGAATAAGGCTATTGGAAAAACTTTTCAACACAGTAAATATACACTCAAACAAAATATCCAATAAAGAAAATAAAAATAACAAATATGAAAAATCTGGAATATATAAAATAAAATGCTCAGAATGCAATTATTTTTACATAGGAGAAACCGGAAGAACATTTAATATACGTTACAAATAACACATATAAGCCATAAGAAACAACTCAACATCAATTAAATCTAACTTTGCTGAACATATTCTTCAGTCAAATCACAGTTACCAAAATACAAATGAAAATATTACAATTTTAGAGTATGAGAAGAAAGAGAAAAAATGAATTACAAAGAAAATTTACACATATACATAAACAATTATAATGAACCGCAGAACATATTAAATATACAAATTAACATGAAAATTCTATATATGAAAAAATAAGAGAAATTAAAAAAAACGTAAGAATCAAAAGTAAAATTCAACTTACCCACACACTAAATTAATCATATGTTATGTTATTTTCGTCTGTTTTTATTTTTATAATTGTTTATTTCTTATAGGTTATATTATTTACACTCAGAAAGATGGCCTAAGAGCCGAAACCGGTCATGTATTGTTATAAAAAATGAATAAAAGGGTACCTAATTATAGTTATTATTCAATACATTATTATAATTTATTAAGCTTGATCAAAATATTCTACAGCTAAATAAATGGATGGCTTTGTTCAAAATATAAATTTTACTTCTAATTTGAATTTTTGGCATTTTTCTATATTTCTTTTGTTTAGTGGTGAGTTAGAGTAAATAGTATTCACAATAGGTAGGTGACCTTTTGTAAAATTCTCTATTGTGGGTATTTTTTATGTATAAACATGTTCTTCTTGTATTATAATCATGTCTATATTTTTTCAATCATTGCATAAGACAAATTTTGTTTGGCTATGAGAATTGTTTCAAATATGTACAATTCATGAACTGTCAGTGTGCTTAATCCTATAAAATGATTTTTGCATGACACTTTTTACTTTTTCGGACATTATTCAGTTTTTAAATGTTTTAATTGCTGTTTTTTTCCCAAAATTGTATCTACATTCTTCTTGCTCGTTGTTCCATATGTAGAAATTCCATGTTATATGTAAGACCAAATATACGCAAAATATATCATTTTCAAAATCTTCAAGTTACAAAAATATTTAAACCTTCGTATAACATATAATGTAGAACTAACTCTTTTACAGACACTATCAATATGGGAATTGCAATTTAAATTTACTGTCAAAGTCTAAAATCTAGGATGAATTTTACTGCACGATCGTTGGAATAGAGGTTATTTTAAACCGATTCAATATTGTGTTTCTTTACCGTTCAAATTTATTATATGAAATAAACATGACCTTATCTAGAGTAAAAATGTTCAATACATTACTTTAAAATGCAATGCCATTAACATGTTAGCAGTATCTGATAAAGCAGCATCACAATGGATTTCCAGTAAATAACACGTTAAAGAAATATATACGTAGAAGTAAACAGGGAAAAACTGGGTCAGAAATAATTTTAAAATGCATAGCATTGTCGAAATAACATGAAACTGCAGAGACAAACGTAATTTGGGCTTTCTGGGGGAATCAGACTTAACGACCGAGTGGTATGTTTCCATTCTTGCACCGGTTAAAAGGATTTGAATATTTCCTTCACGATCTTTATTGAACAGTGCATTTGTAAACATGGGCAGGGGGAGAGGAACTAAGTAATATATAATAATATTAATAATTTATTTTTCCAAACATATACAATACATTTAATACATTATAATGTTTAAATTATTGCTTCGTTAACATACATAAAAGACAATTTTCAACTGATTATTCTTAATACAGTTTAATAATAAATAAGTGTTATATAGTTATGGTAATGTTCTTCTCCACTCTTCATACCTTAGTCTAACTATCCATTACTCATAAGAAACTTGAAAGTAAGAGAGAAGAAATCAAATTGTAATTCAATTTTTTTTCAAAAATATAAATAAGCCCCTCAAAGATTAGGCCTGACTGGTTTTTTTTTAATTCGTGAATATAATCTAACAAAAATGTGCATCACTTAATGATTATTTCTGACTTGACTTTATTGTTTCTATTGCGTTATTCAATCATTTATTTTATTAAAAAAAATTATTGCTGATTTATTATTTTCTTTTTATATTAATTATAAAAAAAATTGTTCCTATTATTTTATTTTACAAAGTTTTGTACAAGTATGGCATTCAATATGGTGTTCAATTATTAACTTTTATAAATGAAATTGGAACTGTTGAAAAATTACCTGACTGCGTACATGTTTCAAATTAAATTATTTAGAACTATGGATTGTTATAGTTACATCTATAACTTGTTGCAGCCATCATTAGAAACAAAAACACTTTATTAGAATAATATCACTGAAATCTAAGCGTGAACTTTCTTTACTACTCTTTCGTTAAATAATAAAAAAAAAAAAATACTTCCCTTAGAATACATTTTCATTTTTAAGGTTCTTAAAACATTTTTCATTCAAAGTGGAAATGACGAATGAGAGCAGTTTCAATTCTATACCCGGGCTGCTTCAACGTTTACTTATCAAACCCAAGTAAAAAAAAAAAAATAATAATAATAATAATTTATCGGAAAACCTTTTTATTTATAGGTTCGCATATATTTAACAAATTATCAAAATAACTAAAGAATACCAAAAATGTGAAATTATTTCAAATAACATCAAAACTGCGGCTTCTCGATGAAGACGATGTTGACGATCTACTTACGATACTGCAATAAATTTGTTTTTACATTTGTAAATCTGTTAGTTTGTGCAATAAGTTAGATTTGTATTTAAATTTGATATTTTTGTACTTATCATTTATTTTTTTAATCTTAAAGTAAATTTAACTCCTGATTATCACCGTTGGTAGTAGGCAGTAATGGGGATAATCAGAATTAGTTAATATAATGTAATGTACACTTCAGTGGGCCGCTAATTTTTACTAGTTAATTTTAGATTGTCTAGTGTAAGATTTTATGTTTACTTATTTTGTGCTTGTCTCTACTTGACATGATGGCAATTTATTTCAAGTTTGAGAATTATTATTTTTATAACGGGTTTTTATTTTTGAATAAACATTTTTAAATTTTTATGAAGTTGGAAATTATTAATTTTTTGGGGGGTTGTTGAAATGGTTTTAAAAGTGAAATGGGGCTAAACTAGCCGATTATGAGTTTAGTTCCACAGTAAAGCGTTGTACACTGCTTTCAGTATCCGTAAAATCCTGGGAATAATCGCTCTCGTAAATATCTGATTGTGAAGCCTGATTGCAAATAGCACACCTGAACAGTTAATCTACTATTGTTTGTAGGCAAAAGTCACATGCCGAGCCGAAAGCCGAGTTTTATATAATTTAAAACATAATACCAACCAAACAGACTGAAATACACATTGTTAATAGTAATAGACGTAAACAAACACATTTTTCAGATTGGACGACCCTACGTTGATTTCATTTGAAATTTGAAATGTTTTATTATTATCTAGCGGAACAGTGCGGGTTTTTATATTTAACATTCGTAGATAACAACATTTTAAAAATTGAACTTATAAAATTCTACTTTTTAATCAATATTTATGTCATTTGTCAAATTAAAAAAATATGAACTTTCTAACGTGTCTAGCAAAATATTGATTTTAATTATTAGGATTTTGCATTGAATGTTATAAAACTCGGTTGGTAGTTACAATAGTTTGCAAATATGCCTTTGAAATAGAAACTTATACATCAGTTTTGATAAATCTATTATCCGGATAATTAATTGTTGACCCAAAGTTCGAAATAGACTGCTTAAAGTTTCCTTGTAAGTCCCATAAACTAACTGTAAATAAGGAATTGCCACAGTAAAAGGGACTCGCTGATAAGTGAGATGGATATGAGATCTCGTTTATGCAAATAGGAACAAGGTTTTCTAAAACTATGATTCTATACGTATAAAAGCTTTTTGTCTAGGCCAAATCTTGATAAATTAACTGTGTACAATTTATCTATAATTCAATGCCATTATACAAAATAAATTTTTATTTTATAAACTTGTTGCCTACTCATTAAATTCAGTTAATTCCTATTGTCATTTCAACATTCCTAATGAAGTAAGGTATGTAGTGTGAATATCACAAACACTCTGTACAGGTAAATAAACCTTATGTGGAGTAAATCCGCAGGACGTTGTGTTGTTGAAAGCTGTCTAAGTAACATCCACCGTTATTAGTGCAGGTTCCACCGTTATTAGTGCAGGTTCCACCGTTATTAGTGCAGGTTCCACCGTTATTAGTGCAGGTTCCACCGTTAGTAGTGCAGGTTCCACCGTCACTAGTGCAGGTTTCACCGTTACTAGTGCAGTATCCACCGTTAGTAGTGCAGGTTCCACTGTTACTAGGGCAGGATCCACCGTTAGTAGTGCAGGATCCACCGTTAGTAGTGCAGGTTCCACTGTTACTAGTGCAGGTTCCACAGATATTAATGCAGGTTATTGACCTTTCAGCGTTAAAACATGCTTTATAAAGCAATGTTTCTTCAGTGTATAGTGACAGATTTATAAATAATGAATGCATTCATATTATTATGCTATACAGATTTATAGTTTGTCTAATTGTTGATTACTTACTTGTTAAAAAGACCTAACGAAGAAAAAAATTAAGTTGTCAGACTTTTCTTCAGCAAGGTCTAAAGTTCTGCTCTATTATTTAGCAATATTGATTTAAATGCCCATCAAAACAATTTTAAACGTCATACCATATTATACGTAAAATTTTTACTGATATTTAATGTAAAGCTATCAAAATTTGCATTACATTATTTTTTACTTTTTTTGAAATATTTAGCTTTGACCAAATGACTGTTTCATATTTTTAATTTTAATCAATAACACGAGAGTAATAGTTGAAATGTGGTCTTAAAAAATAGTAAATGTAACAAAATGTACTAAAATTTTCAAATTTAAACGATGTATTTCTGCGTTTATTAATTACACCTTTAAAATAATACATCAGTCAAAATTGTTTTGTAAAAGAATTCAGTGTCATACGATATGAAATTTATTATCGTTCGTATGGGTATTAATCCAAAATTGTCATCTGACAGCCGAAATTTAAAACTACCCACGCCTTATATATGACCGTAGTATTAATTATTGTAATATAATTTCGCTTAGAGTGGAGTACAACACTCTTCTAAAGTAGTGTTGGAAATAAAGAAGACCCTCTTCATGGAAGAGTTTAATTGTTTACCGTTATGTACAAGATGTTATATAACAAATTGCGGTTTTATCCGATCGAGTTGGTCTGTTTTATATTCAACACATACATCTAAGTAAAGAAGGTAAGGTAATATATCAGTCCTCTCCTTCGTCCTGTGGAAACATGTTAAGTCTCCTGATAAATCAGGTTTAAAGATGCAATGCGGAGGTTTTCCTAAGGATTGTTACGGCCCGTTTTGTCTGTAGTTGTGTTCGTTTTTACGCTAACACATAGTCGTCATTGTTTAGTATAGACGTACATTTACGTTAGTTAGCACTTTGTATTACTAAAACTTCCGGTAACGACCGCGTCATGGTGTTATCTACAATATTTACATCACCAAACGTTTCGCCCATGCTGTGACGTGGCATCCTCAGTGGTATCTTTGAGTCTCAGAGGTACCAGTGAGGATGCTACATAACAGGATAGCCGAAACTTTTGGTGATGTAAATATTGTAGATAACACATTGACGCGGTCGTTACCGGAAGTTTAGTTAGTAATGACACCGGCCGCTTGAGCCTACGAAATAAAAAAGCACTTTTTATTGTTTTTCTACGTTTAACGTTTGAGTTCTGGCTTGTCAGGACTGTTTCATATTTATGATAGTAGTTTCTAATAATCACTATTACATTTTTCAATATACTGATTAAAAAGGGGTTACTTTTACTTATGCTACCCTTGACATGGAATCAGCAGGACAACGTAATGCAATGATTTAAGGCAAGGGTTCTCAAACCTTTCAGGTCGACCCCCCCCCCTTTGGCATACTATAGGCTAGCGCCGCCTTTATAATTTAATCATTACAATAGTGTTGCGGACACAAAGTACAAAGGGTTTTTATAATGTGTTTGTATTTACTTCAGTTTTGTCATTAACTTACTCGTACTCCTGTGGCCACTCAAATCCAAGGTGATTTTTGGCCTCGCCAACAAGTTGTCTCCACAGTCCTCGATCCTCTGCCATCTCGATGTCTCCACCAAGACTTCTCACATCCTGTTCCACTTGGTCATTCCATCTTATTCTTGGTCGTCCTAGAGGTCGCCTTCCTGCTGGTTTCCCATCCATACCCTTCTTATCATATTTTCTTCTTCCCTTCTCCTCACATGTCCAAGGTATCTTATTCTTCTGATTCTAACCACTGCCACAATATCAGGTCTCTTGTACATTTCTCTAAGCTCTCTGTTCTTTTTCATTATCCACACTCCTGATTCATAGGTAGCTCCATATATTCTTCTTAAAATTTTTTTCAAATGTAATCAATCTTTTTTTGTTATACATTGTTATGGTTGTACAATAGCTATATACATTCTTATTTTTGTGGGTCTTGATAGTAGTTTACTTTTGAATAGCTTTAAGAGACTCCAGTAGCATCTATTTGCTGCATTAATTCTGACTTGTATTTCCTCTTCCATTTTATTTTGGCTAGTCAAAGTAACTCCCAGATACTTGAACTCTTCAGTGGCTAAACATTTGTAATCCATTACGTTCAGTGTTGATTTGATTGTCTCTGACTGTCTCCCTATCTTCATATATTTAGTCTTTTCTTCATTCACTTGAAGACCTATTTTGTTGGCTTATTTTGTTGACCTGCTAGCGTTTTTAAATTACTTTTATTATCAGCTACTAATGCCACATCTTCGCTAAAATATTGAAAAGACCTTCAATGTTCGCGCCTATTTTTACCGATTTAGTAACTTTGTCATTAAAGTACATATTAAATTTCATGTAAGATCCTGTGTATGTAATATTGTATGTAACAACAATAATATTACAAGCCTTAAATCGTAAGTTGTGGGGATAATCCATCTTTATTTTTAACGCAACGACGATCTGTACTATTGAATATATAATTCCTAATTAGTTGTTTTTTTCATGGTCAAAAAAATTGTTTCATTTTTCTGCCTTACTAATTCAATATTAATTTTTCCAAGTTAATCGCACCCACCCCGCTTATAGAGTATTCGCGCCTCCCTGAGGGTCGCGCTCCATAGTTTGAGAACCCCTGACTTAAGGTACAATACAAACTATAGGTCATGCTTTGTAACGAAATACCTTAATTCGATTGAAGGCTAGAAACTCTTTTCAGTCTGTGATTTTTAGTTTATACTACAGCAATTAGTTATGAAGCATTTAATTGGTTTTAGTATTATTTTAAGGTATTATATGATGTTTTTCACATCTAAGTTACCTAGTTATGATCTATGTAACGACTACGCAGACCATAATTTAAGAATAATTTTTGTTGGTTAGATTAAAAAGAAAGTTAGATTTGTTTGTAAATTGGCCAAAATATAAAGTGGCCCATGAGGGGATCGAACCCGCGACCTTCGCGTTATTAGCACGACGCTCTAATCAACTGAGCTAATGGGCCGACCCATGTGTCTCGTAATAAAGATTATTTTTTTTTGACATCTATAAAAAGGTATGTAGAATAAGAACTGTTTACTCTGGCAGTTGTATTGTAGTGAAAAATGCTGTTTATTTATCCTTTGATTTTTTCCAAAAATTGCAAATTTTCAATATTACGAATTATTGTTTTATTGGTTTATACAAAACGTTGATTTGTATTTGTGTAAGGATAATATGACCGATACGAGGAATGAGTCTAGCCTTCTCGATCGGTGTAGTTTCGTTACTATCTGAAATATACTTGTTCAGGGTAATTTTTATTAGTTCGTTGATTCATAACAAGTATACGAGTCATTTTCCCGACAAACGTGATGTGTGAATATGATTTTATTTTCTTTATCGCTAATTTTGTGACTCAGGTCTGGTAAAACGAATCCCGTTGATTAACCTTGGGTCTGTCAGACAGGCGACGTTGACCATTAAGCGGACGTCTATAAAGCTGTTAAGTCAGTGTATTATGGGATTTTAAAAACGTATCTAGAAAAGAGAATACATACATTTATGGTATTTAGAAGAGCTCAGAATTTGATTTGAAATGCGAATAATAAAACAAATACAAGAAATGAAGCAATATATCTCCTTACAAAATACGGCCTTACCTGATATTGTATAGCCGTTAATGCTATTGTAATATTCATGAAAATAAAATGTTCGTTTTAGAATATCTATTAAATAAATTGAAATAATAACTATTCCTCATTTTAAACATCTCTTAAAAAGCATTTTTGACTTATTTTTCACATATCATTAATGCATACAAATAAACAAATTTTAATGTTAATGTTCGCATTAAAAAAAAAAAAAATACAAATACGAACACAAGAGGTAGCAACCTACACTCTTATGAAACAAGAGGCAGGGAAAATTATTACCGAACTGGAAGGCACAGGACGGTGATTTTTTAACAATTGCTTTCACAGGCTGGAATTCAATTTGTCAACAGACTGCCAAATTCAATTAACAGTGCTCCAGTGCTGAAGGCATTCAAAACTCGTGTGAAAAAATTACTGGTTGCACAAGCATTTTTCAGTACAGACGAGTTTATGGCACAGGACTGGGAGATCACAGAAGCAAATGACTGACGTAGGGTGAGAGTTGGAAAAATTCGAATCAATGAGAGAGTGAATGTAAGAAATGTATGTTTGAAAGGGTCTTTGATTGTAAGTGTGAAAGCAAAAATTTAACATTAAAATTAAGCTTAACGTTTACCAATACAATTATATAGATATTGTCACGGAAATAAACATATTATTATTTTATTAGTATTCATATTATTTAATAAGCTTATCACTGTATTGTTTCAAAATTAAGAATAGCTTGAAATCCCATGAAAATGTCAAGACGACAGTGATATAGAACGATGTTGACTCTATAGGCCCTAACCTAACATTGACTGAGAATATATTGCCACCGTCATATCCTTATCCTCATTTACCTTGACAGAGTTTGTTTAGTATCTGGAGGATTTATTTTTAATTGCTATTATTCGATGAGTATTCGTATACTTTACTGAACATAAACACTTTAATCCAATATATCATATACCAAATAAATTATATACATTACAATAAATGTAAACATTACATTTACAATCTATTATGGTTCTATGACCTTAACAAGCTTGTTTATGGTAAAACCTGAATTAAATGTAAAATAACCATATTAATGTAACTTAAATATGTCTGTTAACGTTGGTGAACATTTCAAATATGAGGATACCCCTTTTACAATATAACATCTTATATCTGAACTACTATATACTTAAATATGTCTGTTAACGTTGGTGAACATTTCAAATATGAGAATACCCCTTTTACAATATAACATCTTATATCTGAACTACTATGTACTTAAATATGTCTGTTAACGTTGGTGAACATTTCAAATATGAGAATACCCCTTTTACAATATAACATCTTATATCTGAACTACTATGTACTTAAATATGTCTGTTAACGTTGGTGAACATTTCAAATATGAGGATACCCCTTTTACAATATAACATCTTATATCTTTGTTTTTGAAATTTGTTAATGATGGAGTATCAGATGAGGGAGACAAAGGTAGTTGGACATTTGCCATCATTATTTTTCACGTAATGATGGCAAATGTCCAACTACCTTTGTCTCCCTCATCTTATATCTGAACTACTATGTACTTAAATATGTCTGTTAACGTTGGTGAACATTTCAAATATGAGGATACCCCTTTTACAATATAACATCTTATATCTGAACTACTATGTACTTAAAATAATATTTAAGATCAAACAGTATTTTGGTTCAATTTTTGGACATACATTGGTAAAATACCTGTAAAACAGAATTTTGTTGTGTTTTTATTACATGTTTCAAATTTATAAACACTCCATATTCAAATTGTTTAAGAAATAAAAAATAAAACTATCTTCAATAATTCAGATTCGTTACCTGCATAAAATAAAATAAATTATATTGAAATAACTTATAAGTATAAAAGACATTCTTTGGTGGGTAGGTTCATATAATATTAGACTATTTGAATAAATTGGACACTGGAGGCTAATTTATTCTAATTCTATCATTATTATTATTTTTTCATCATTACTCATTTGTATTGAAGATATATAATTTTTTATTTGTTTTAAACCTGACAATTTTGTGTAACTGAAAACATGTCTTAAACCTTATCAATATTGGATCCGTTTAACAGGTGTTGTACCAATTTCTAACTAATCCCACAGTTCCGGGGATACACGGAATGAATTTAATTATTTTTTTAGATCACTAACGTGATAGACGTTTTCAACAATAATTATAATACAATACTAATTAATGGTTCTTATAATAAAAATAATGCAATTATTACATTAAATATGTTTTGTAACTAATTTAAATCATCAAATATCTTCTCATCGTAATTTGATGTGTTATTGTCAAAATCATCGGCGTATAGTGCTGATTTATACTTTAACAGATGTTTGGCTGCACAAAGATACAGTTCTCATTATTTGTTTAACGCGATGGATACAACAGTTTCACATTTTTTTATGTCGGCAACCACCAACCCATACAGCTACAGTGATATTGACCCGCCCACATACCTACAGTGATATTGAACCATCCGCCCACATATACACCTACAGTTATATTGACGCACCCAACCATAAACCTACAGTAATAATGACCCACCCGCTTACCCATACACGAACAGTTGTATTGACCCACCCACATACACCTACATACTCATACACCTACAGTGATAATGACTCACCTGCCACCCATATAGGAACAGTGGTTTTGGCCCACCTGCCCACCCTTACACGAACAGTGATACTGAAAAAAACATTTAACGCATGCTGTGCGTGTTCAAACCAACAATGTATTAAACTACATACAAACATCATTTAAAAATACCAGTTTTGTGAAAACATACGATATCTATGTCAAAGAGTTTTTATGTGATACTATATCGTTGTAAAAACATAAAGGACATAAGACAAGGAGTCAGGTGCATACTTCCCAAGGGAACAAGTCGAGAAGTGATGACAGTAATGTAGATTTTTCCTTGGAAAACACATGGAAGTCAGCAGTGAAGTCAGGTGCTGAGAACGTGAAGTGCGGTTCCCGCTGAGTTGACGGTCGGCACTTCACTCTTTGAATAAAGATCACGTTCGGCCAGCATGGAGTGAAAACTGACAATAAAATGTGGAGTAGAATTATACCAAAGTCGATGAAGCAGAGCGCAAAAATATACTCCTTATTAAACAATATTTTACAGTATCGTGAGAAAATCTATATAATAATGTAACGTAGTCTCGATGAAAATAAATAACGTTGCTTGTAGAAAGGTACTTCAGTTTCATATGGAATTTTGACGTCATTTTACCTAGTTATTTAATTTTATAACAAATATTTTCACCATTTCCCGTAGATATTCCAGTTTTATTAAAAACATTTAAAATAATTTTCTCTTGATCTTTGAATTTTATTCAAAATCTTGCCACCGTGTCCCCTAGTTATTCGAGTTATATTCGAACCATTGAACTCTTTTTCTAAGAATACTAGGTTTTATTCAACCTTTAAATACGATTTTTCCCAAAGCATTAGAGTTTTATACGAACATTTGGCATCATTTTCCCACTACCGTTTCCTCTTTTTATTTTAGTACTCACCTTTAAGCAATCTGCCTGTCTCATCTAACTTTATTATTGCGTTCCACTTTTATCATAGATAATTATGACTGACTGATTCGTAATCAACGCTGAACAAAAACTTAAACACTTAAAGCATAAAATTTGGTACTCAAGTTGATTTCAGACTCCATGTTCGCACCAAGAATGGGGTGGAAACAACATTTCAAGTGTTATTCTGAAGAATAACATTGCGTTTATTGTTTAACAGCTGAATAAAACAAAAGCACTGCAATATATACAGTACTATTAAAATAATGGCTGCTGCATTTGGATCGTGTTTATGCTCATTTTG
>JAQJVL010000213.1:754390-808560 GCA_035578905.1 Stictocephala bisonia | reverse complement strand
CTTTGGGCGGGGACGCCATTTAAACCGGGGACAGCTCGTGGGCTTGCTGATGGATCTAATACACGCGAGGAAATGCTCTTGGGCTTTCTGACGGACCTATTACACGCGAGGACATGCTCGTGGGCTTGCTGACGGACCTATTACGCGTGAGGAAGTGCTCTTGAGCTTTCTGACGGACCTATTACACGCGAGGACATGCTCGTGGGCTTGCTGACGGACCTATTACACGTGAGGACATGCTCTTGAGCTTTCTGACGGATCTAATACACGCGAGGACATGCTCGTGGGCTTGCTGACGGACCTATTACACGCGAGGACATGCTCGTGGGCTTGCTGACGGACCTATTACACGCGAGGACATGCTCGTGGGCTTGCTGACGGACCTATTACACGTGAGGAAGTGCTCTTGAGCTTTCTGACGGACCTATTACACGCGAGGAACAATGCTCGTGGGGCTTGCTGACGGACCTATTACAGCTCGAGGACATGCTCGTTGGGCTTGCTGACGGACCTATTACACGTGAGGAAGTGCTCTGAGCTTTCTGACGGACCTATTACACGCGAGGACATGCTCGTGGGCTTTGCTGACAGGACCTATTACGCGTGAGGAAGTGCTCTTGAGCTTTCTGACGGACCTATTACAACGCGAGGACATGCTCGTGGGCTTTGCTGACGGACCTATTACACGCGAGGACATGCTCGTGGGCTTGCTGACGGGACCTATTACACGCGAGGACATGCTCGTGGGCTGCTGACGGACCTATTACGCGTGAGAAGTGCTCTTGAGCTTTCTGACGGATCTAATACACGCAGGACATCTCGTGGGCTTGGCTGACGGACCTATACACGCGAGGACATGCTCGTGGGCTTGCTGACGGACCTATTACACGCGAGGACATGCTCGTGGGCTTGCTGACGGACCTATTACGCGTGAGGAAGTGCTCTTGAGCTTTCTGACGGATCTAATACACGCGAGGACATGCTCTTGGGCTTTCTGACGGACCTATTACACGCGAGGACATGCTCGTGGGCTTGCTGACGGACCTATTACGCGTGAGGAAGTGCTCTTGAGCTTTCTGACGGATCTAATACACGCGAGGACATGCTCTTGGGCTTTCTGACGGACCTATTACACGCGAGGACATGCTCTTGGGCTTTCTGACGGACCTATTACACGCGAGGACATGCTCGTGGGCTTGCTGACGGACCTATTACGCGTGAGGAAGTGCTCTTGAGCTTTCTGACGGACCTATTACACGCGAGGACATGCTCGTGGGCTTGCTGACGGACCTATTACACGCGAGGACATGCTCTTGGGCTTTCTGATGGCTGCTGGGAAGACAGCACCAGACAACCATTTTAAAAGAGGAACACTTTCTGTTTATCAAAATAAGTTCACTGATAAATTCTCTGGAATAAGATCTAATTTCACACATTATTTGTAATATAAGGACTCACAGATAAATGAAAAATGAACTATATCAAGTTACAATTTCACAGTTCGTGATCATGCTGCTGTGGACATGCTTGTGAGCAAGTCGGCGCGTGTAATACTCCTGTAAGGGGGAGAACTAATACGTACAAGGTGAATATTACTGATAAAACCTTCAGTCAACTCCAGTATTCTAACTTGCGCTATCTGTGAACTCAGGTTCAAAGTCTTTACGCCTTAGACCGTTCGGCGCTCGGCTAGATTTGTATATATACTAATCAGATATGTCGAGATGAAGTGATTTATTTTATAAGTCACATTAGTAAATAATGGATCGCTATAAGTTTAATGAATAATCACTATTCACTAAATCTGTAAGTGTAAATACTACAGGTGTATGTGATCCTGTTTGTGTTGGATCTGAGACACAACGGTCAGTAGAGATCTACAAATCCTCATCATGTTATACATACTGTGCCTTTGGGAGCGCCACAATCACGTTTGGCAATGATGTACTGTCAGCAAGTCAGTGGTCCAATCAGATACCAAGGATCCACGTAAAGGATCAATTTGAATACGACTCCTTTATAATGAACAAGTTTTTAATCGTTGTGTATTTGCATGGGTCCAACAACGAGTAAGTTTTTTTTTTTCTAATTCAACATTGAAACCTTATTTTTTTTTTTGTTAGTAATTCAACGTGGGCTACAACTACCACTCTTTTGGCATTATAATTTATAAACATAAAACAATGAATCATAATTACTTGTTCGACCTTGTAGTTAACTTATATTTTATGCTAACTGTGTATAGTAAGACTGTTATATTTATATATTATACTAGGGACACCCTTGCACGCTTCGCGTGCTAACCCCATATCACACACTGCGCTTATGACATCCTCTGGCCTTCGGCCTTGGCGGTGTGACGTTTGAAACAAATAAACAATAATTAAACTGCATTTAGTACAGTTATAATATGTAGTTTAACTTCTAGAAGCTGACTGGTTTCATCGTGGCTTCTAACCTGTTAACAGTTTTAAATATAAAACACCCAATGTTATTACTGAAATTAGGAAAGATGTATAACCTTCTACAATATTATAAACATCATTGTCTACATTGCAGCAGCTGGTTTACATTTTTTATACGTATTAGTGTAGAGAAAAAATACGTAGTAAAAGTGTAATTAGATAGGATAAATCAATAGGAATAAAATGTCAAACATACAAACATGTTTATATAACACCTGTTTTAATTTAATAAAAATTAACCCAATGTTATCATTATGGAACATATCTTTTAGGAGTGGTTTCTAACACATAGGAGTATTTTATCAGATGAAAATACTTTAGTTTCCTATTTAGCATTCAACAAACTTTTGTACTAAATTTCTTTTAGTAGGAAAGTGGGAGTGGGAAGTGGGGAGAGTTTGTTGATAAGTGAGCGAGGGCTTGCTCTTTTATATATAGAGAAAAAAAAAAAAAAAAAACAATAATTAACCTATTGAAAACGCAAGGATTCACTACTGTGTTCGGATATTCATATATTATCTGTACATAGCTGGTACAAAGTTAACTGGTTTTAAATTTGTTTAGTTTTTCTTTGATCTAATTTATAAATAAACAATAAGATTTAATAATTTAGTTTTGTAAATCTGAATCAAATTATTTATATGAAATTATGGTGAATGAACCCAGAGGCATTTACTTGTCGAATATGTCATTAATACCAATAAATACACAGGTTAAATTCCTTTAGCTGCCGCTCAAACTAAACTTTTATTATAAATCTCCATATATATTATTGGAAAGTAATAAATATATAACCTAACCAAACCTTACCTAACATAAACTTGAGCACAAATCGGCGTGTGAAACTGATAGAAGCCTTTCTTTCCTTCCACATACCTAAACACCTAAGTTATTTTGGTAGTTATTGCTATAGAAAATAGTTGAGTTTAGGAGGCAGCTAAAGGAATTTGACCAAAAATTAACTATAAGAAGTGAAAAGAAATAGGGAAATAGGCAGACTTCCTGTAACAGACTAATGAGATTAGTGCGGCTACCCCCTCTCTCTCCCTCTCCCCCTCCTCCTCCCCCTCACCGCCTCTATTTCTCTATCTCTCTCTCTCTCTCTCCCCGTCTCCAGTCGGCCGCGCTGGCCTCTCTGACATTCTCTGTCTCACTCAAGGTTGCCGCGAAACATGCTCGACCTAGTGGTGGGAGTGCCAAGATGAAAAAAAAAAAAAATAAATAAATAAATAAAATAAATATTCTGACTTATTTACTTGGGATTTTCTCTTCTTATATGTTTGAATTCATTGTTAATACAAAAGAAGAAAAATATACAATCCTGACTTAACCTGCCAGTTTGTGTTTGATTAAAAGTAACTATCCAACAAATAAGGATATCAAATACGGTACAAAAAATACAAATTGGCTGTGTGGGATTGCCATGCTCAATTTGATATTTATATGTATCCAATTAAAATTAATTTGATTCACTAAAATAAAATTGTTTGCGTCACTGAGCTAATGACATTGTTTACTTTGTTGCAGGTAAGACATAACAAGTCTTCAGAATGTGTAAGTAGTATCTAAAAATAAACAAAGTATGTAAGAAAACAACGTCAAAAATTTGATTGTTTCGAACTCTTATACAATGGTGACATTTTCAGTCGGTCAAACGTTGCAATTCATTTAGTCGTGAGTCACGCAAGCAGCACAATTGCTCGATTTCTGTTGATTTATGTTACGTCGCGGTTAAAGTGATTGAATGAATTGATATCTAACGGAAGTATTGTGAAGTGGTAACATGTTTAGTCGGTTAACCGTGGCGGTTTGTGGTACCTTACACCTTATTAGGCAATCAAAGTTAGTTGGGCCAATTGTTTAATGGATTATTCCACTAAAACTACTCTATAGTGTTAATATTTTTCAGTCGGTCAGCCGGGGTGTGTAGTGGCAAAATGCAAGGCGGCACACTTGACCATATACTGTTAATATTTGTCTTAGAAGTGTTAAAATGTAGAATGGATTGATTTCAAGTGTAACTATTTTGGCAGTGGTGACATGCTGAGTTTTGTCAGTCGTGGGGCTGGTTATGGTAACATACACTTATTAACAACCCACGTTAGTTGGGTGTCTCACAAGGCAGCACTCTTGACCGCATTCTGTTGGATTATGTTATGGCATTGAATTGTGGAATATATTGATTACAAGTGAAGTGGTGATATGTTGAGTCGGTCGATCGTGGCGTGTCGTAATAACGCACACCGTATTAACAAGCCACCACGTTAGTTGGGTGTCACGCAAGATAGGACTCTAGACCGTATTCTGTTTATTTGTGTTGTGGTGTGTTCAAACTGTTGAACGGATTGATTTCAACAAAACTGATCTATAGTGTTGACATTTTCAATCGGTCAACCGTGGCGTGTTGTGGTAACGTTAATCCTAATGGTAATCGTTGTTAATTGGACGTCATGCAAGGCTGCACACTTGACAGCATCTGTTGATTTGTGTTAAAGTATTACATTTTGGAATGCATTGATTCCAACTGCAGTGGTGACATGCTCAGTTGGCCAGCCGAGATGTGGCATGTAGTTGGTAATTTACACCTCATTGGCAAACCAAGTTATAGTCTGAATAAAATAACTTTGTACTCGGCGGAACGGCCACGCGCCGCTGGTATGAAATGACAAACCTCTGAGTTTTAATAATTTACTGTCATACATAACTAAGCAATAATTTTCAAACTAATTGTATAGTTTCCACCATGTTATATCCTTTAAGAGAAAAGTATGCTGGAAATTATGCTTGAACTAATTAGATTTTTATAGTGATTTTTGTGTTTCAAAACACGTCTTTAAGAGTGAAATTGCGCGTGAGTCGTCTTAAATTTTTTTTTAAATAAAGCGATGTCAAATTGTGCGGAACGTTTTCCTGATTACGAATATGGCAAGGACATTTTTAAGCACGTTATCGCCGAAAATGTGCCGGTTTCCGTAAGGTTATGTTTTCTAAGGACAGGGTATTGATAAGTTAGGTTAGACTTGTAAGGTTGGTTAGGTTACATTCTGTTAGGTTAGTTTTAAGAGGTTACGCTGAGTTTTCAGATTAGTTTTTGCTAACCCAACTTAATAAAACAATCTTACACCTTACTGAAACCGGCACATTTTCCACCCTTAAAACGCTTAATAATGGCCCGATTCGCAAAAACCGTGCTGTATTCGAGATCAGGACAACATTCCACACAATTTGAGTATTTTTCCTTTTTCCTAATTTTCGTAATTTGCTCGGCTTTTCAGCTAAGAAAAGATCACATTCTTTTTTCTTAGATATATGTATCTACTATAAAAACAAAATTAAACCAAGAAATCGACAAGGCCCTTGTTCTATTTAAATATCTTATTTTCTAATAGACTATAACTGGCTTTGTATTTACTTATAGCCGTGACATACTCGGCTGTTGAATTTTTTTATACTTTTGGGAATCGGTATTAAAACAACAGACTAGTGCCTACGCAGACCATAATTAATTAGATTGTAATTATATATCCATTGTACGTATATTTACAAATCCCACCCATATACGTACAGTGGTACAGCCAACCTGCCCACCCTTACACGAATAGTGGTATTAACCCACCTGCCCACCCATACACGTACAGTGGTTCAACCAACCTGCCCACCCATACACGTACAGTGGTACAACCAACCTGCCCACCCTTACACGAACAGTGGTATTGACATTTTTATATACATCCAATACTTTCATATACAGTACACGTTCGTTCAATGTAGCACGTACATTGAATCATCTCTACACCATAAGCACAGATAAATTGACAAGTTAAATAACAATTATTTCATTTTTATAACTTTATAATAAGAATAAAGGCATGAAAATTTAACGTGTATGCGTCCCGCTTGAGTTATGAATTACTACGCCGGAATTATGGAAGCTAGTGTGTAGTTATAAGTGACGTCATGCGTCATAAGACGTTGGGGGAGGGGGCTAGGGAAAACACAAGTGTGAGACCTAGATAAGGAACAGTTTATGGCGAGAGCATTGTATCTTCATGTTCACAATGATATATGAGGTTTGTGAGTCTGAAATCATTAATTACGAACACTATAGCACTTTCATTTGTGCCAGAATCTCACAAACAAGCCACACCTTTGCATCGTTCATATGGATATTTATCTTTTATAGGATATTGATAGTTTTTTGTTTCTAAAGACTGGAGTTTGTGCTCAAACCTCGTAATGAAGACGAGAGTATGAGTCCATACTGATATCCGAGTCTCTTTGGACCTTTAGTAATAAATGATGACAACGGAGAGTTCCGAATCCAACATCACTAGCATTTGTCCTCACCCAACACAAAGCATGTCCTGCACAGCTTTGTATTGTCTGTGTTTATGACATTTGACACTCTGTAGATCCAGTTAATATTACCTTCAAAGTAACGAAAAACCACTTACAATCACTTTAACTTCTGCTTTCTTAAATTATTAGATTTTTCTTTCCAATAAAAAAAGAAGAAAAAGTTATATATTTCTTCTGTCCATTGAAGTCTTCTAAATTGTCACTCTGTCGTGATGAAAAAAAAGGACAACACTGTGGATGGGTAACTACGTGTGTTGTAAACTAATTTGTACATCGTGTTTGTACCAATCAACTTAGTTTAGGATCATTTTGGATGACGATTTAAGGAATGTGGCATTTTAATTATTGCCATTAAAAAGGAAGTCAGTGGAGGAATCATTGTCAAACTAAAATCTTACAGTGAGGTAGACAAGCTAAAACACGTCAATATTGAGACCTGAGAGGTATCAAAGAAAATCGAGAAATGAATAGATTTGGGTAGCTGGTGAAAACTTGGACTGTAGTTAGTAAGAACGGTGTCTGTTGTCAGTTAGGTCTGCAGAGTTTACTCAAGTTTATCAAAAAAGAAAAACTGGAGAGAAACGAAGACATCGGATTTTGAATTGGTCAAAGCCATCGTCATGACTTAAATGAAGATCGCATAGTACTGATTGACAAATGAATTGGGGTTGGTAGGAATTGAACTATTCACAAAAGGCTTTTAGACGAACATGCATTTTATATTTTATGTGAACGTGAAAGATCTGAGCAAAAATAAATATATTTCTTATCGGGTATATCATTTGGGATCAGGGGATAAACATTTAGAAACTAAGAGTAGACAAGAAGGTCGTCCAGGTAATTGAAGACAAACTTGAATTTCACATCATGGAAGATGGAATCAAGCAGACGAGTGAGAGTCTGGGCACCCACAGCAAGACCCATAGGAACCCTAGTGAACTGATAAAGATTCCAGTTAGGCCGTGAACTGATAAAGAACACAGAAGCTAGTCATAGGCCGTGATTCCTTCTTCAATGGAATCTGATGGTAGGCCTGGTTCAAATCAAACACACTGAAAAACTTAGCCTTACCGAACCAATCAAACGCAGAATGCAAATCAGGCAGAGGTACCGAGTCAATAGCGACCTTAGCGTTGAGCCTCCGATAATCCATCACACCAAAGCCTAGACTTACCATTAGGCTTGGGCACAAGAAAAGCTGGACTGGCATAAGCGGAACGAGACGGTTCAATCACACCCTTGCTCAGAAGATCTTCAAACCATAGCCCTCATAACCTCCATCTTTGGGGGAGCAAGTTTGTACGGATGACTTCTAACTGGCTGAGAATCGGTGAGGTGGATCTCATACTCCAGAAGGGAAGTGACCCCAAGCTCTGGTGTAAGCACATCAGGAAACCGCAAACACAGTCTCCTAATGGCCTCCACTGCTCAGGGGGGAGATGACCAACTGGATCCACCTTGGTTGTTCGGGCTCACAACCCACCTCTCTGACTGCAGGAGGCAGTCAGAATCACCTACTAGAGGCACCAAAACTCGCCGATTAAACTTGAAAAACATCTGGCGCTTCTGGAGGTCAAGCACCATACCACTCTTAAAATAAAGTCTGCCCCTAGGATACAAGAAACCGCCAGGTCCCTTGGCAACAAGAAAACCCCCACCTCCAGGAAAATCCTTCGATCTTAAAATGGAAAACGCCTTAGAATTATAGGTAGAGGAGTTTGGGATGCCGTCCAGCCAGTAATAGAAGAAGGCTCGGTGTGCCTGACAAGCGTTCTGGGCCCATAACCCAGAGGTCCGTGGATCGTAACCACGCTCTGCTACCAATTGAGACCCATCCCCCCCCCCCAAAGCTGGGAAGCGTGCCAACTGGGGGGATTGCTCAAAACGAGTCAAGCAATGGGATCACGGGTGGCAGTGGAGGGTCAAAAATAAACTCGGCAGCTGAGCAAAACTAAATTTATTATCAAGAAAACTGCAAAACTTGCTGGCAGAAGGCCACAATGTAAATTCGCACTTAAATAAATAACAAATAACAAAAATTAACAATATAATACAGACGCTACCAAAACAACAAACTCCCTACAAATACCCAATATAACAATTACAGATTGTATGGCCTATCTGCAGTTTAGCCTGAGACCCCCAAAACGTAAGAAAAATTTAATGCCAAAAAAAGTGAAAATTTAGAAAACGTCAGGAAAACAACAATTAAACCGGCAATTTAGCCCACCCACCGAGGCCAGGGAGTAAGCCGGAATCCCTGGGCAGCTCCGAATTAGAAGTCACGTAAAAGTACAATATCCCCTTTTGGTGAAAGTTTAAAAATTAAGCAATTTAAAAAAATATATCAAAACGGTACCGTTCGAGTAAAAATTCACTTCCAAACACCCCTAATACACTTAACAAAAAAAATATAAAATAACAATCACTAGGCCTAAACATATAAATAAATAACAACATGATTTAACAATAGGGACCTAACAAATATAAAAATCTAACAAAATGTAACAAGAAAATAAACTAATTAAACTAAATAACAATAAATATTAACACTAAAAGTTCTTTTTTTTGTATTTTAAGTTTTTTTTTATTTTTCCCTTTAATAAAAAAAATCATATAGGTCCCCCCATGGCTGTGTTGCACAAATCACTGTCCAGTTTTAGGCCTAGGCCTCAATTAAATAGTTCCACCAACTTTTTTTCTTCTTTTGTTTCATATTTCACTTCCATTTTTTCTTTGGTTTTTTTTTATATAAATATTTAAACAGCAAAACCCCCAGCTCAGCCGCCGGGAAAAACAACATGGAAAGCACTGACCTGAGGACAGCAGACTCCTACCCAAAGATGTAGGTGGGGCAGCAGGGTCGCCAATGGCCTCTATACATGGTCCTCAGGCCAGGCTGGCAGTGTGGATGGTCGAACTTTCCCCGGACGACAGGCTGAGGGAAAATGTCCCACCTCGAGGACCCTGGACTGCAAGGTCAAACACAGCCATTAAAAATAGTCCAGCCACAACAACAAAAATATTACACATAACAACTAATAACATGAAATGGAAAAACAACACAAGAACAGACAAAATTATACATGATTGGAGCACACTAGAAAAATAAAAGATCCATTTTTAGGCTATGCAAATTATGTTGGAAAACAGATTTAAGACAAACTACAACTTAACAAATTATCCAAGAATTAATTACGTATATGGACTTAAAATGACAAACTGAAAACTAGGCTATGGATACAGGGGCAATATGTGTAGAGTGGAAATGAAAACCGGGCTAAGTGCCAAAAATATTGAAAATGAGTTTAACATCAAAATTAGTGGTAAGTGCCAAGCCCAATATGCTAAAAGATGGGCTATGTTGAAATAACACTTCTAAGAGGTTCAATATTTCACCACAAGAATGCGTATGGGTCAACTCCAACCAGCTGAGAAATAAAATGTGGGCTAAGTGCCAAGCATGCTCAACCCTATTTAGGGGTTATGTTGTTCTACTGACTGTTGTTACAGGAGTGAATTGTTTTGTTTTTGTGAATAATTGAGTTAAAATGAGCGAGTCAGAAGGTAAAAAGAGGCGTAAAAGTGGATAAAGAAGTGATAAAAACTTGCACTTTTAATAAAAATCTAGTTTTATTTTATCCCACTAAGGTTTGCAGTTACTTGCAATCTATTTTAAAACCTTATGTTTACTAACTCTGCACTTAACCCATTTTTTAAAGGTTTTGAGTATGGACTTAGCACGCTTTTCATTTACTAGGCTCATGGACATACCCCTTGTCTCAAAAGTCCAAAATAATGATTTTTATTTTTGTATATAAAATGGTGTTTAAGAACTTTTAATAGTAAAACATAATTATATATCATGCAACCTAATTACTAAATATTTTCTACATTAAAAGTGTAAATGGTATTAATATTAAACAGTTTTTCTTAATTATCTAAGAATATTTATTTTGGCACATAGCCCGGTTTTCATTTCCACTCTTCATGTTATAACATGAAAATCAAACTAAAGATAGGCTAGGTTATTGTCAATTAACAAAAAGATGGTAAATCGGTAACTCCAACTGAAAAAGGCTCAACAAAACATTATACAGAACTACTATTAAATATAAAACCAGATATAATAAAGCAATTAATGTTCAAACAAGGTAACATTGAGCACGTGGCTCGAACCTAGGTTAACAAAACTAGACAAAGAACATAAATTTAACAAAAACCTGAAAACACAAGTAAGCCCGATTATTATTATTATCCTGGAAACAAAAGTATTTTCACCAAAAGGGTGATTAGATATTAGAAATTACTAATGAACACTTACGTTTTGGAGCTTCTAGCCTATCATTGTCTTTAACGCTGGCGTAGACCCAACCAAAATGATGGCCAACCTGACAGACGAAGGCTGGAACACGGAACGACCGAGTCCGAGCCAACGGCCACCAAAGTACGCGAATCGCCGGGCACGAGCGAATCTCAGGCAGCCCGGCAGACTACGACAAAAAAACGAAATGTACCGGTCAAAACGACCCGGTACAACCTCCCTCTGCAAAACCTCAACACACCCAGGCAGGGGAGAAAACTCGGTACCTCAGGGAACCAAACAGAAGACGAAGAAGAGACCTCCGAAGAGTGGTGTTCCAAGGACGCCCAAGAGAATCTAAGAGGGGAAATCCCTCAAACAGGGAGCGAACTACCCTGACTGTCGGGCCCGACAAGAAAAGAGAGAAAGAGACTCTCTCAGAACAGCCACCTAGGGCGCAGAGGTGATCAATCTCTTTGCCCCAAGAAACCCCCAGGAACACCCACTCCTGACCAACCGTTTCCCCGGAAAGCCTTAAGCTGGGACACATGGGCTTTCCCTGAACACCCTGCCTACTGGGGATCAACCACAGAGCAGTCACCGGTGACAAAAACCTGTCGATGCGGTGGGGGACCAGACCACCGATAGCACAACTTTGCAGCTCTTCGTTCCGCGGGCCGAACTGACCGTGTGAGCCTGACAAAGAACCAGATCTCCAACCTGAAAAGGGTTAGGAGTACGACACTTATCATACCTCCTCCTTATTCTCTCTCTAGCACGCAGCAGGTGTCGCCGAGCAGCCCGCCACGTGGACACTACGTCAGTGGCACCTGGCGTAGGTAGAAGATCCTCTAGCCTCCACAAGTTGGACAAAGGGTTGTTAGGAGGGTAGCCATGTAGAATCTCGAAGGGAGTTGGCATTGTGAGCTCTCATGCTTGGAAGAATTGAAAGCAATCTGGAGCCAAGAGAGACTCTCATCCCAGGTGTTCTGCTTCTCAGCATGGAAAGTAATAAGGGCAGACCGAAGATTGCGGTTGAACCGCGTCTGCATGAGAAGGCTGTGGGTAATAAGGAGAGGTAGTCACATGCCTGATACCATTGCCAAAACAGAACCTACGAAACTCGTGTGAGGTAACTGGCTACCGTTGTCGGACACAAGAGTAGAAGGCACACCAAAGTGCTGGAAGAGTGGGACTGGAGAGCCACGGATGGTGAGCTTAGCCGTAGCACCCCAAAGTGGGAAAAGCCAAACGAACTTCGAGAAAGCATCCACACAAACAAGTAGGTAGGAGCTACCTGACTTGCTACGGGGAAAAGGACCCACGTAGTCGATGAACACCTTCTCAAAAAGACGCTCGGCCACCTCAGAAGATAACAACCCTAACTTGACATTCTGACTAGGCTTGCTGAGAGAGCACAGGTGACAAGCCCGCACTCTGCCTGCAACATCCCGGTCCATGCCCTTCCAGATGAAATACCTACGAATCTTTGCGGTGGTCTTATGAATGCCAAGATGACCGCCCACCAGGGAAGAGTGATAATACTGAAAGACCATCGGTACTAGATGACTAGGCAGCACTACACGGGGTTCACCCCTCTGTCGAGGACGGCAACAGAGTACCCCTTTGGACAGAAAATAGGGAGGGTGGGCACCTCTCTCTTGAAGCTAACCTAAGATGACTGACAGCTCAGGATCTTTCTGCTGATGGGACAGTAGGTCGCCAAAAGCCAGAGGAAAATCCAGAAGAACAGCACCACACTGAGCAACAGCCTCAGTCGGTGGATCACTGGGTTCATGATACATGCGGGAAAGAGCATCCGCGATGACATTCTGGGTACCCCTAAGATGTTGGACTCGGAACTTAAAGGCAGAAATTTTAACCACCCAGCGACCAATTTTCCCAAGCTGTCTGGGATGGGCAAGAAGCCAAGATAGTGCCTGATTGTCCGTCTCCAGCAAGAACTCAGCGTGTTCCAAGAAACGCCGAAACTTGTCCGTACCAAAGACCACAGCCAGACACTCTAACTCATAGATGGAAGAAGCTTTCTTTTCCTGGTGAGACAACGTCCTCGAAGCAAAAGCGATGGACTGCCTGACCCCATCAAACTCCTGAGAAAGAACAGCAGCAATGGCGGAGGAGGAGGCATCAGTCTGAAGAATGAATTCTCTGCTGAAATCAGGCATACGCAGGACAGGAGGTTGCATGATAGCCTCCTTGAGAGCATCAAAGGCAGTCTGCTGAGCTTGGCCCCACACAAAAGGGACACCTTTCTTCCGCAACTCGTTCAACGGGGCAGCAAGCTCGGCCACGTTAGGGATGAAGCGACGGTAAAAATTCACCATCCCCACAAAACGGGCAATCCTCTTGGCATCTCTGGGAGGAGGAAAATCCCGAATGCCCTGGGTCCTCGCAGGATCTATGCAGACGCCTCGAGAAGAGATAAGATGACCCAGAAAAGAAATCTCAGGACGAGCAAAAGTGACTTTCTCTGGATTGACGGTAAGGCCAGCTGATTTAAGGCGACTAAGAACTTCCTCCAGATGTTGCATGTGTTCCCCGAAAGTCTCACTGTAGACAAGAAGGTCGTCCAGGTAATTGAAGACAAACTTGAATTTCACATCATGGAAGATGGAATCAAGCAGACGAGTGAGAGTCTGGGCACCCACAGCAAGACCCATAGGAACCCTAGTGAACTGATAAAGATTCCAGGGAACACAGAAGCTAATCATAGGCCGTGATTCCTTCTTCAATGGACTCTGATGGTAGGCCTGGTTAAAATCAAACACACTGAAAAACTTAGCCTTACCGAACCAATCAAACGCAGAATGCAATTCAGGCAGAGGTACCGAGTCAATAGCGACCTTAGCGTTGAGCCTCCGATAATCCATCACAAGCCTAGACTTACCATTAGGCTTGGGCACAAGAAAAGCTGGACTGGCATAAGCGGAACGAGACGGTTCAATCACACCCTTGCTCAGAAGATCTTCAACCATAGCCCTCATAACCTCCATCTTTGGGGGAGCAAGTTTGTACGGATGACTTCTAACTGGCTGAGAATCGGTGAGGTGGATCTCATACTCCAGAAGGGAAGTGACCCCAAGCTCTGGTGTAAGCACATCAGGAAACCGCAAACACAGTCTCCTAATGGCCTCCGCCTGCTCAGGGGGGAGATGACCAACTGGATCCACCTTGGGTTGTTCGGGCTCACAACCCACCTCTCTGACTGCAGGAGGGCAGTCAGAATCACCTACTAGAGGCACCAAAACTCGCCGATTAAACTTGAAAAACATCTGGCGCTTCTGGAGGTCAAGCACCATACCACTCTTAGAAATAAAGTCTGCCCCTAGGATACAAGAAACCGCCAGGTCCTTGGCAACAAGAAAACCCCACCTCCAGGAAAATCCTTCGATCTTAAAATGGAAAACGCCTTTAGAATTATAGGTAGAGGAGTTTGGGATGCCGTCCAGCAAGTAATAGAAGAAGGCTCGGTGTGCCTGACAAGCGTTCTGGGCCCATAACCCAGAGGTCCGTGGATCGTAACCACGCTCTGCTACCAATTGAGACCCATCCCCCCCCCCCCCCAAAGCTGGGAAGCGTGCCAACTGGGGGATGGCTCAAAACGAGTCAAGCAATGGGATCACGGGTGGCAGTGGGAGGGTCAAAAATAAAACTCGGCAGCTGAGCAAAACTAAATTTATTATCAAGAAAACTGCAAAACTGGCTGGCAGAAGGCCACAATGTAAATTCGCACTTAAATAAATAACAAGATAACAAAAATTAACAATATAATACAGACGCTACCAAAACAACAAACTCTACAAATACCCAATATAACAATTACAGATTGTATGGCCTATCTGCAGTTTAGCCTGAGACCCCCAAAACGTAAGAAAAATTTAATGCCAAAAAAAAGTGAAAATTTAGAAAACGTCAGGAAAACAACAATTAAACCGGCAATTTAGCCCACCCACCGAGGCCAGGGAGTAAGCCGGAATCCCTGGGCAGCTCCGAATTAGAAGTCACGTAAAAGTACAATAATCCCCTTTTGGTGAAAGTTTAAAAATTAAACAATTTAAAAAATATATATATAAAACGGTACCGTTCGAGTAAAAATTCACTTCAAAACTCCCCTAATACACTTAACAAAAAAAATAAATACCAATAACTAGGCCTAAACATATAAATAAATAATAACATGATTTAACAATGGGGACCTAACAAATATAAAAATCTAAACAAATGTAACAGGAAATAAACTAATTAAACTAAATAACAATAAATATTAACACTAAAAGTTCTTTTTTTTTGTATTTTAAGGTTTTTTTATTTTTCCCTTTAATAAAAAAAAATCATATAGGTCCCCCATGGCTGTGTTGCACAAATCACTGTCCAGTTTTAGGCCTAGGCCTCAATTAAATAGTTCCACCAACTTTTTTTCTTCTTTTGTTTCATATTTCACTTCCATTTTTTCTTTGGTTATTTTTTTTATATAAATATTTAAACAGCAAAACCCCCAGCTCAGCCGCCGGGAAAAACAACATGGAAAGCACTGACCTGAGGACAGCAGACTCCTACCCAAAGATGTAGGTGGGGCAGCAGGGTCGCCAATGGCCTCTATACATGGTCCTCAGGCCAGGCTGGCAGTGTGGATGGTCGAACTTTCCCCGGACGACAGGCTGAGGGAAAATTTCCCACTCGAGGACCCTGGACTGCAAGGTCAAACACAGCCATTAAAAATAGTCCAGCCACAACAACAAAAATATTACACATAACAACTAATAACATGAAATGGCAAAACAACACAAGAACAGACAAAATTATACATGATTGAAGCACACTAGAAAAATAAAAGATCCATTTTTAGGCTATGCAAATTATGTTGGAAAACAGATTTAAGACAAACTACAACTTAACAAATTATCCAAGAATTAATTACGTATATGGACTTAAAATGACAAACTGAAAACTAGGCTATGGATACAGGGGCAATATGTTATAACATGAAAATCAAACTAAAGATAGGCTAGGTTATTGTCAATTAACAAAAAGATGGTAAATCGGTAACTCCAACTGAAAAAGGCTCAACAAAACATTATACAGAACTACTATTAAATATAAAACCAGATATAATAAAGCAATTAATGTTCAAAAGGCAACATTGAGCACGTGGCTCGAACCTAGGTTAACAAAACTAGTTAAAGAACATAAATTTAACAAAAACCTGAAAACACAAGTAAGCCCGATTATTATTATTATTATCCTGGAAACAAAAGTATTTTCACCAAAAGGGTGATTAGATATTAGAAATTACTAATGAACACTTACGTTTTGGATCTCTAGCCGATCATTGTCTTTAACGCTGGCGTAGAACAAACCAAAAGATGGCCAACCTGACAGACGAAGGCTGGAACACGGAACGACCGAGTCCGAGCCAACGGCCACCAAAGTACGCGAATCGCCGGGCACAAGCGAATCTCAGGCAGCCCGGCAGACTACGACGAAAAAACGAAATGTACCGGTCAAAACGACCCGGTACAGTTTACAATTGATCTAACTTAGCATATTTACACAGTGTACTTAAGCTGATTGATATATATATATATATATATATATAAAGTTTACAAATTCACGAAATATAAAGATTTTAATAAACATCTTAAATTGAGTAGCTGAAATATTTTTAAGTAATTGCTTTGTAATATGTAATCAATCAACCAACCTGCGTCGGTTGAATATGCAAATGAATTAGTTCCCACCGATATCTGTTGTTTTTTTTTTTGTTTTTTTTTTTGTTTTTTTCTAACTGAATCGAATTTCATTTGGAAAATTAAATTAAACATACTCTTTTCAAATAGATTTAACTTTAAATTAATTATGGCCACGTTGATCCTCTTTAACTGTTATCCTTAGTCCAATGTTTCCAAGTAGGACTAGTAAGACGTTAAACATTAATTATGAATCCGATCTGGACTGGAAGATTTATTAGTAGGTGTTCTACTGTATTGGTTCGTCCCTTTTACTCTATCTGAATAAGTGTACCGCACAGGTTAGTAGTCTATGGAGAAAGGGCAGAGTAAGACGAAGGAGGATGACTACTTATTAGACCACGTTATCACTCCTTAAAAAAAAGTAAATCTAACTTACAATCTCAGATGTAACGAAGGTAACTCTACAATTGGTTACATCTCTTACTTTTGCAGGAACAGAAACTTTTAATTAAATTTTTTCTAGGTCTTTGCTGTAACATGGTTTGCCTTCTTTGGCATTCTTCGCCCACTCGGCTAATTAAGCGATAGTTTCTGTTTGATTTAGTCAACTAACGTCTTCAGTACAGAATATAAAACTGCTGAAGCATTAGCTATCTTATAGCATTAGCTATATATTATTTTACTGTATTGTTGTTATAACCAATTAAAACACCTCTTCAAGTAGATTTCTACCTCAACAAGTAATAATTATTGTCCGTCGTATGTCAAATTCAGTTCACTTGGCAACACCGCGTGTCAGAGTTAAACTCACTAAGCACGGTCATATCCTGTCGGGTTATTTATTAAACAAATTATTGTCGATTGGAAATACAATTGTTACCAACGGGTACATGTGTGTATTCATTGGTACTGCGTAAAGCCTCTTTTGATGCTGATTGCTGGATTGAATGGGTTATTTTTCTCGTATTACCGCGCCATTAACAATCTGAAATATCAAAAATTTAAAACTACCGTAACAAGTTTGAGCTATTGAGAAGATAAATAAGTGAAAAGGAAAATATAATATACACTCTATATTAACAACAATATAATATAGTGGATATTAATAGATAAATAGTGTCTGAATGAGTTTTTATTTAACAAAAAGAACATTTTCTTCTAAAGCGTGTTGTTACACATTTTAAGTCTCATTTGCGTTGTATAACAATATTTTTCATCAGTCATTGAGATGATTTTTTAGTTTAAGTCGGTTGGTAACGTACACATTTTTATATAATAAGAAATACAATTGATCAACATGTGACTGGAATCCATCTTTCCAAAATAACTGGAAAATGCACTTGACATTTCGTAAACTATGTACATTTCACTGTCAAAGCACGAAATTGGATCTGCATGAGAACCTGCAGTAACAACCCACTGCTAAAGGGGTTCAGTGTTACCAACTGTAAATCCGCTCACGAACAAACTCTCCCGTTCCTGACACTTAGTCTATTCCTGGCTCCCCTCCTAGGGATTCCGAGCGTATCACCACAAATGAAGTAGTTTGGTCGCCAGACAAAACAACTAATAACAATTCTCAAAAATATACAACGTTCCCTTCCTAGCGTAATAATGTATTAATTATTAATTAAAACGTAACCAATCCAAACATAAATGTTTTCTATATTAACTTCAGTTTTATGAACTATTTATATATTTTCATGTATATTATGATTATCCTTTTTATTCACCATCACTTTTAGACACTTTTGTAATTTTTATATTAAAAAATACGACCATTGAATATAATAGTACCACGATGGCTCAGTTAGAGCATCGATTATAGAAAAAAAAACGGCAATGCGTTTGCTGAAGACGTGCGCCTGTGCTGCTATCTAAGGGTGAATGGTTTCAAATAAGCGCTCGGATGACTGTTTGGCGTAATATTAACTCAGCTATTCGTCAATTCAGTGCGTACTGGAAAGATTCAAAGGGGGAGACCGCTAGCGCTACCTGTGAAGACCGAACATGAACTAATTTCACCGAACTGGAAAAATTGCTTCACATGAGTGGACTGCCTTCTTGTTTTTGTAGTCAATGGTTATAGCAGTTATTTTTAAGCATAAAAATTGAATCAAAAATGTTTAATATTAATGCAAGCAGAGATCAGGTTATTGTATTATGTGTAATCTGTGATGCAACACAATAAGTTAAGACCTGTCACTATCTTAAGTTTGAAAGTATTTTAAACGAATTATGTTTCAGCAGGATTTAATATTTTAAAGTATCCACGTACTTAATTTTTTTAATTTGAAAATTCAAACGATTCCGCCATTGAATTAAAATATTTATTATATGTTATATAAATGTTAATAATCTATATACGGTAATATAAATATTAACTAGGAATGTCACTGTTAAAAATATTTTGGTGCAATGCTGTATAAAAATATGTTTATTTAAAGAAATTAGTGCGAGAAAATAATTTATTTTTACAAAAAAACGACGCTTCAAAGGTGGCATTACATTGTCAGACTACGTTAGTCTGACAATGTAACCATTACTATGAAAGACACATAATAAAATAATAAATTTCAATATTATTTGAAAACTATAATATTCATCTCCATTATTTGTTCAATACAATAACTTGTTAATTATTGGAAGAGTTCAACTGTTAAATTGCCCAAAGGCAGGTTACTTAAGTAATGAGTTGGTGGAAAACTACAGATTCACATATTTTTAGTTTAGCTCTATACAGTATAAATAAATGGTTGTATCAATAACGGAGCCAATAACATAGGGGAGAAGAAATGCCAAGAGATATAAAAGATAAGTTCTTCCGTGTTTTGACTTTCTGATATTTTTGAATTATGTTTGTGACATAAAATCCCCTAATAATATTAATTAACAAGGTTACAGTTTCTTTTCTTTTACGTATAGCAGTTAAAATGTGGTGATACCGTAGTTTTTCCATTTCCTAATAGTATCAATATTATGTTTGAAATTTTAAAATTTCACATAAATAAAATGACCTATCAACGTCCACTAGTTCTTGTTTTTTGCCTAAATAATTTACGCTATCAGAGTACCCGTCCTTCTACTCTGCTACTTATGAACCAGAGTAGAAGGATTTTACGTTGATTTATATTGTGCTTAGTGCATTCAGTAATAAAAAACATGGATGAAATAAGCTAACTCTTGGTTGTTTAAACGATTTTTCATATGACCATTTTTATAAAAAAATGTATAAAACAGATGCATACAAAATATTTACAGCTTTGTTTCCTTTTGTGAAAATTGCAGGTTCCTACCGCTTTAAACACGTGAGCGCAGAAGTGCGTTGTGGTTAGGTTTAGAACGACTTCAGAACTTTGTAAGTTGTTTGTTTATTCCAACAGCTGATTAATAAAACTATTAAAAATAATTGTCAAATTGGTATCGCTATGATACTTCTTAAATGCCCTGGGGTTGTGCCTTGACGGAATCTCCATATATATAGCTGAATTGGGATCACTCACTCACTCACTCACTCACATAAATGTTTACCCACTTCGGAGTGTCGGGGAAAAAATTTGAAATTTGGACTGAAGGTAGATCTAACCATTTCAACCCCCAGGGAAATTAAAACATTTTCAATTTTCCAGTAAATAAGGGCTGTTTTGGGGGTCTCACAAAATAGTAGTTTTTATGATCTAACTTGAGCAAAAGCCTGAGTAATTGTCAAACCTTCTCAGTTCTACACGGGTAACAAACGCGCACCTTATATATAAATTTCAGTATAAAAACTTAAAAATTTGGGGCATCGGGGGCCCAAAAACTGAAATTTTTGAAAGTGTATAATTTTTTAATAACTATGTTATCTACTCAAATGGGGTATAAAATTAAATGTATTTATCTCCTAAATTTAAATATACCGTCAGATTTTGAATAGGGCAAATAATAAAGGGTACATGCTCCCAAAACAAAAAACAAAATCTCCGAAAACAAAAAAAGGGTAATGCTAAAATAAAATGCCCAAGTGGGTTATCACACTCTAACACTCTAGGATATTTATCTTCTAAATCTATATCTACAAGTAGGACTGCAGCAGAGTGTTTTGGTGAGGCCGTAGGCCGAGCTCTTTCACGAGGCCGCAGGCCGAGTTCCGCAAAGGGGCTAAAGCTAGAGTTCCCAGGCGAGGCCGCAGGCCGAGTTTCCCTCATTAGCGTAGCGAATGACGGGGTTGGTACGCGTGGCGTGCAGGAGTGTCCCCTAGTTTCAAAATAAAGACAGGCCTATGTGTTAACCGGAGACTCTAAGAATGTCCATGTAAAATATTAGCTTAATGGGTCCAGTAGTTTTTGCGTGATTGAGTAAAAAAAAACCCCACACAAACACACACGCGCGTGCGCCCACCATTAGTTTTTTTATATAATAGAAAGATTACAGTGTAAGTAACGTGTTGAACGATAATACATTAATATCAAACTGTTCTTATTAATAATAATTAATAGGAGAATTTAAATGGTTACCTAGGCACAAAAACAATACCTATAATAATATATAATGACAGTTGCAGTTATCCAAGTATGTAAATTAAATATAAATGGCATGTTGTGACAGCTTGACATTGCATCCTTATCGGCCTCTTGACATTCATTTGTGCATATCCTTGTGTTATTGACTATCTTGACTTTGACTCCATGGCTTTTCCTAAGCACTTTTATGGTAGAGGTCGCAATTATAGAAATATGCACATTGGAATGGCAGATTGACATAGAATAGACTGAACTCACTCTCGGTCTGATGAAGGGACTTGTCCAAATCGTCATGTTATTACTGTTTGCTGTTGACAAGTTGTCTTTTACCACGTATCCATTACTAAACTGCGGGACGGCTTATCATTACACGCTCGTTATTAACATTTCATCCATGAACACTTAATATAACTTGAACAATTGTTTTTACTTTATTAACACTTTATATTCATTTTGTGTTAAAAGTTCGTAAACTGTCTAAAAGTTAGTATCGATAGTTCGAATTTGGGCCGAGTTGAACTAATATTTAAGTTTGTTTGATGACACCATACGATTTTGTTGCATTTGTTGGTCCTAAGAAGATAGGACATGGCTAAAAAAGTTACGCGTATTAATTTGAATGGTGTATAGACGATAAGCTGTGAATATGAATGCAAAATTAGATAACAAAAGGGACTTAGTGGCCGGGTACTTCATGAATATCGACAAACCAAACTTGTGTTGCTCTAACCACACTCCATACGGGATTGGGCCTTGTGTTACCACAAAGTTGCATACTATATGTGTAGTTCGTCCCTAATCAATTCAAACTAACTTGGCAGCGTACATCAATACAAGACAAGCCGAAGGAGCGAGGGATTTAGTGGTCGCGAAGTTAATGAACACCGACAAACCAAACTTGTGTTGCTCTAACCACACTCCATACGGGATTGGGCCTTGTGTTACCACACAGTTGCATACTATATGTGTAGTTCGTCCCTAATCAATTCAAACTAACTTGGCAGCGTACATCAATACAAGACAAGCCGAAGGAGCGAGGGATTTAGTGGTCGCGAAGTTAATGAACACCGACAAACCAAACTTGTGTTGCTCTAACCACACTCCATACGGGATTGGGCTTTGTGTTACCACAAAGTTGCATACTATATGTGTAGTTCGTCCCTAATCAATTCAAACTAACTTGGCAGCGTACATCAATACAAGACAAGCCGAAGGAGCGAGGGATTTAGTGGTCGCGAAGTTAATGAACACCGACAAACCAAACTTGTGTTGCTCTAACCACACTCCATACGGGATTGGGCCTTGTGTTACCACAAAGTTGCATACTATATGTGTAGTTCGTCCCTAATCAATTCAAACTAACTTGGCAGCGTACATCAATACAAGACAAGCCGAAGGAGCGAGGGATTTAGTGGTCGCGAAGTTAATGAACACCGACAAACCAAACTTGTGTTGCTCTAACCACACTCCATACGGGATTGGGCTTTGTGTTACCACAAAGTTGCATACTATATGTGTAGTTCGTCCCTAATCAATTCAAACTAACTTGGCAGCGTACATCAATACAAGACAAGCCGAAGGAGCGAGGGATTTAGTGGTCGCGAAGTTAATGAACACCGACAAACCAAACTTGTGTTGCTCTAACCACACTCCATACGGGATTGGGCCTTGTGTTACCACAAAGTTGCATACTATATGTGTAGTTCGTCCCTAATCAATTCAAACTAACTTGGCAGCGTACATCAATACAAGACAAGCCGAAGGAGCGAGGGATTTAGTGGTCGCGAAGGTAATGAACACCGACAAACCAAACTTGTGTTGCTCTAACCACACTCCATACGGGATTGGGCTTTGTGTTACCACAAAGTTGCATACTATATGTGTAGTTCGTCCCTAATCAATTCAAACTAACTTGGCAGCGTACATCAATACAAGACAAGCCGAAGGAGCGAGGGATTTAGTGGTCGCGAAGTTAATGAACACCGACAAACCAAACTTGTGTTGCTCTAACCACACTCCATACGGGATTGGGCTTTGTGTTACCACAAAGTTGCATACTATATGTGTAGTTCGTCCCTACTCAATTCAAACTAACTTGGCAGCGTACATCAATATAAGACAAGCCAACAGGAGCGAGGGATTTAGTGGTCGCGAAGATAATGAACATCGACAAACCAAACTTGTGTTGCTCTAACCACACTCCATACGGGATTGGGCTTTGTGTTACCACAAAGTTGCATGGTATTTTTGGTCCCGTTTTCCTCTATTTTGCACATTTAGTTGGATTGTGTATGAGCACATGTAAGATAAATTAATGAACAAAATTGTACGTATATAACATTTTAACAATACATTTATTTATGTCAAAAGTATCACTTTATTTTGTGTTACTATTTCTTAGACATACTTAAGAGTGTTCTGGTGAATATTTTTTTTTTCACAAAGGGAAGTTGACTGACTAGACTAAATAATTCTGAGATATTTATATTAAATCATTTATACAGAGTAAGTTTTATGTCCTGGTACGCCTGGATATAGTTTAAATGGGCTGAGATATCCATGTGAGACTTGACCTTCCCTATTATAACATATTTAAAAAAAAATTTTCAAGTTGGTAAACATTTTGCCCCACTTTTCTAAAGGGGGGCAACTAACAAATTTCAAATGCAAACCCCTATCATGTGACCATTCATATAAAGGGGATAACAAAAGAAATCTAATGATGCAAACTAGAGTTATCTACGTTTATTTTAACAGAGTAAAAGACTAATATCTTGTAACAGAGTAAAAAACAAATCAGAGAATATACGAGGTATATTCTCGTATATATGGAATTTATTATTTATTTATTATTGGAATTTATATTATATACATACCACTGTACGTGTATGGGTGGGCGAGTGGGTCAGTTGAATGTATCATGCATACGTTATGAAGGAGGGGGTTAATTCATCAACTATACTGCACCTTTGTATAAAATGCATAAGTTCCAATATGGAGGATCAATTGTGTACTGTATTCACTTCAGGTAATTGTGACCATGTGATTATTTGGCCTGGATGGATGGGGGTGTTTAGTGGTGGGGGTTGTACATCCATAGAGGTATTGATGGAGTTTTTTTTTCAGTTGGTTAAACAATATGACAGTGAACCAATCTTCAGCACTCTCTCTACTCACCTGAAGAAAGTGCCAGTGGTACTGAAAATTTGTGTGATTATGTGATTCTTTTGTGTTTGTTACTACTACTCTGGTGTTAGTGAACTTGTCTTCTAAGGTAAGTTTGCTGATGTCCTATCTCTCCAATATACTAATTCCTGGCCTAGCACCCTATAACCTAACCTGAATTAAATTTTAGAAATTTTGTGCACAGGACTTAGAAGCATTGTGATAAATAGAAACTTTCACACTGCCACAAATTGGATACGTGAGAATACGTGGAGACATGCTGCATTGTTTCCCATGGTTAGCAGCATTCTGTGTACCCACCCACATTGGGGCATGTCTGTGGAATATACAACAATTTTAGTTTTCAGTGCACTACTTAAGGTTGGAATTAATTTTTAATTTAATAACATCGAAAATCATCTGCAAATGTTTTCCCTTTGCCTGCTTGGGGTATTTTTATTACAATACCATCATAAATCACTTTATTGTAATGTTTTGGATGAAAATAATCAAAATAGATCGCTGATGTATTGTTGTGGTTGACTCACACGGCACGGCACCATGACTATAC
This sequence comes from Stictocephala bisonia, assembly GCA_035578905.1. Classification (NCBI taxonomy): domain Eukaryota; kingdom Metazoa; phylum Arthropoda; class Insecta; order Hemiptera; family Membracidae; genus Stictocephala; species Stictocephala bisonia. Next base: position 783,484 of record JAQJVL010000213.1, on the reverse strand, counting down.
ACATTGACGCGTAAATGATTGAATACAAAAATACTCAAATCTCAATTGTTTATCTTATGATTTCATTCAAATTTACTTTTTTGGATTCAAAATTTAATTTGCTAAAAAAAGATATTCTTGTAATTTTGTTGTATTCCTTACCTTTCAGTTATTAAGGATCAAACATTTCAAAGTACCGCCATTTTGAAAATAATTAAAAAAGGTTTTTGATTTTTTTATTTCAGTAAGAAAATGGTTTCAGTAATGTGTGTATCTAATTTTATTTCTATATGTTAAATAGTTTTAAAATAAGAAATAATTTGTAAAAAATACAAAATGGTGGCTGTATGGGTACCGGAGGTGATTTGGAATTTTAAAATATCCTCAGAGAGTTCGGGGACACCCTGTATATACAGTGAAAAAAGTTACCTAGCACTAGTATACGTGGTTTATACATACATTTATATATAATTGAATACCAGGAGCCCGCTTAACCTTTACAGGAAACATCCCACCACAATTGTCAATAACAAACTTCAGTGTAGGCCTACAGTTAAAGCGTTCCGCGTAATGTTAGTTTAGTTTCATTGACAAATAAACCACGGCTGCTTTTTGAAAATTATTTCGAAATCATAGTATGAATCGTTCGAACACAAGAGTTGTGGTTGCATTTTGCTGACCATCAAGGAAACTCATCACTGAACATTTGACGTAAAGAATTTGAAATTAATTTATAGTATTATTCGAAATATTTAATTTACAAGAAACACACGACTGGTGTTGACAATATCAGATAAAAAATATACTCCAATACAACTGTACATTTTTTAGAATACATAATTTTTCATAAATTCGTTTTTTACGAATAATGTATTTGATATATTTTGCAATAAAATGGTTAAAGGCATTTTTACAGTGTTTAATGATTTATATATTTTTCAAGATACACTAAATTATAAATGATCTAATACAGGGTTTTAAATATACATTTAAATGTTCCGGGATGGTAAACATGTTAGTAAAGTGTCATTATTTAAATGTTCATTATTCAATATTCATAATTCGATATTCATTATTAAGACGCCGATCGTAGAGAGATATGGGTAAATATAGGTGTGAATGAGTATAGATAAACGTGTGTAGTCTTTGTTACTAAAGTTGACTGCTCCTCAGAAAGAGCCACTAATTAATACCCAATAGCCAGGGCAACTAAGGTGCCTAAATCGTTACGTGGAATACGAACCGCGTAAAGTATTGGTTTGATACTCTCGTAGAGCTAATTAACAGCTGATCCTCAGATGTCTGCCCTGGACAACATCCGTACCCTGACTACCACCCAACATGGACACTCAGACTTCTTTATTAGTATCCACACCGATGGCAATCATTTAGCGGAAGCCGTTTTGGTATTAAGAGGGCTCTAAAGGGAAAGAAAATATATATTCTACGACCGGACGTAGAACTGATTGCAAAAACTACAATTTTCAAAATTGAATAAATGAATAAATAAATTATGCAACTAGTGCTGACGTTTATTTTTGTATTATTTTGTTATGCAAATTATCATCTCGTACCATTCATTTAACAAATTCATATATGTAATAAGAAAAGACAAGATAAAAAAGCATTACACTGTTACGTCGACAACGTTTTTCAGCAAATTATATTCTATCTCAAATATAACATATATATTCACACGGCTTACAATAAACGATAATTCTAGCTAATACAAGGCATCTTACTATTTCTCAAAGCATTCCCGTAACCGATACTTCATATCCGATGGCTTTGTAATTTGAAGCCACATGCTCGAAGGCATTATCCTTATAGCATACATAAAGTCTATCAACCCTGAACGTTTTATATTACTGAAAACATAATCATTTTAATATTATGTTTATTTGTTTAGTGGCTATGTAAGTAGTATTTGATGATATTATAAACTGAAATTGTATTTGAATTAATTTGGTTTACGTTAGCTGTTTTCTAGTATCTGGTTAGTTAAACTGTTTGTTAATAGTCTATGTATGAATAATTTAACACAATTCGAATTTCAATAACGGTTTATTGTGAATATATACTGTGAAATTAGATGGTAACAAATTATAAATGTGTTAATGAATACACTGAGATACAAAGGGCAGAATGCGTCCGTACTCTCCGAGTCCGCATGAGGTCCTGTCCATCCTCTCTCTCGTCCTTGAAGGAGGGCGGTCGGGGTCTGTTCACTTTAAATGCCCAAAATAAGGGAAGAGCTCTAACAAATTTAGAGACCTATTTTAAATACTATCATGAAAAGATCTTCAATATCTGTGGCAACACAATATAGTCCCATCTTATTACAATAATCCCTCAAGGTGTTCATGCAGGCGCCCTGTTGAGCACTCCAAGGAGTTTAGTTCTAGATATCACCGCAACTGTTGCTAGGAGTAACAAAGAGTCTTCCTCACTAACACACAACATGTTCCCTCCCTCTCTCTTCCTCACTGTACCCGCCAGCGCAGCCCCGAAAATTCTATATAAGAACATAACACTCCCACTTGTACTTTAACTCTAGCAATGGAGTTTTTTTTATGCTATTAATAATCTATTCTTTCAGACAATGATAACTAATTCAGTAATTTTTCGAAAAATAAAGAGTTACAATAAAATTTTTTTTAAGTTTTACATTACAGTAAGTTGGTAATTAACTTTTTTCAGTATATTTTCAAAATGATAATAAAATATGTTGCATGGTTTCTTATTGAATTGTGTACCGGTACCTTATTGTGGCAAACTTAGCAACTTTAGGTAGAAATTTCTTCATGAAGATTAAAAAAAATTTCTCTCAATTAATTCATTAAAGGCTAAGTCGAAGCAGCCGAGGGTCTAATGAGTCAAGGCTGCAAGCACGTGCTAGTTCAAATTTAAACAAGGACGACGTTGTAATTAAAAATTATTGTTATCAATGTATTTTAATCGATATATGTAATATATGTATGTAATATAATAATATATGTCAGTTTTTTACCCAAACCAATCGGACAATTTTAAGGGTTGCTGTAAACTAACATAAACAAATAATGTCAGGTGTTAAGCACTTAAAATTATCCGATTAATATCTTATAAAAACTGACTTGTATTTAAAAATCTAAAAGAATCCGATGGTAACAATAATTTTAAAATATAATGTCAAATATTAAACGTTCAAATTTTTACTAGGACATGCATTCAGCCTTGTCTAATTTTGTTTACGACAGGGCGAGGGACAACGGTCAAGTCATTAGACCCTCAGCTGTCTCTTCTTAGCACCAACATTCCTGATGATTGGATTGCTTATAAAAAATTAAGAAATAAAGTTCAACAGCAGTTTCGTAATGCAAAAATCTGTTTATTTTATAACTCTTTCTCAAATAAAAAATCAAGTAAAACTATGTGGTCTAAAGTCAAACTACTTGGAATTAGTAAATCTACTGCAATGCATACATTTATCTTAATCTGAATATGATAAATTATTATTTTGTCTATATTCCTATTGAAAGGGCTCAGGACTATTATATGGAGCTCGCTGCTGCTCATCTGGTTGTCCCTTGCTGTCATCAGTTCTCTTTCACTGCTGTAACAGAATCTGATGTACTGAGGGCCGTCTAGAGACTTACCAGCAAAGCAGCAGGTGCAGATAACATTCCAATTAGATTTACTACTTTCAGTTCCACTTCCAGTAATTACATTTATGTTTAACAATTTTTTAAGCCTATCAGTTTTCCCAGCTGCCTGGAAAAACGCTATCGTACATCCTCACAGAAAAATACTTCGCCCACATCACCTCCTGACTACAGGCCTATCTAAATCTCCCGCCCTGTCTAAATGCCTTGAAATAATTGTCCATAATTAAATGTATTTTTACATTGAACATAAAAATATACTGTCAAATACTCAATCAGGCTTCCGACCTCAGCACAGTACCACAAGTGCTCTTCTTAAAATAACCCAGGCCATTCAATCAGCAATGGATAAAAGGCAGGAAACTGAATAACCTTTTTCCTGCACGTGCCTTCTCAAAGGCATTTGATTGCGTATATCACCCACTCCTTCTTTTTAAACTCAAGTCTGCTTGTTTCTCAAAGAGGTGCATTGATTGGGTTGAGTCTTATTTGTCGAATCGCCGTCAGTGTGTGACGATTTACAATAATGAGTCCTGCTGGAGGTCTGTCATCTGAGGCGTGCCTCAGGGCTCTGTTATGGATCCATTACTGTTTTCACTGTACTTTAACTATGTAACTACTGTCATACAGCACTCACGTTGCCACTTATACGCCGACAATCTACAGATTTATTAACACTTTCAGATTTCATTTCCAACTTTCAAAATACAATAAATAATACTAACGTCAACGTTACTTCTATTATTTCTTAGGCTCACAGACATGGTTTGAAACTTAACGAAAGCAAGGCTCAGATTATCGTTATTGGATCTTCTAGACTTATACCTAACATTGACTTAACTACTGCCCCTAAGTTGAAGATAATGGACCAATATAGCTTGACTTAGCCTATACTTATAAGACTAACACTTTTATTAAAAAAAAAATAATTTGTGATCGAATACCCTTAACAGGAATCCGTCTCTCACAGTCTTCATATAGGTAAAGCAATAAGGAAAGTTCAGAAAGAGGGGTTTTGATACATGTGTTTTTGCCGTAATGTGCATGGTCCAACAAGTTACGCTGTTATCTGGCCAGAGTTGGCGGTAGAACTGGTGTAATTTATAACCCGCAGCAAGTTGCAGGCAACAGGGTGGGGACATATTTCACCCCTTCCTTCGCCTTCGTAAACGATTTTAAACACTTTTTCTTTCGTATACCGTCTTTCTTTCCAGTAAAAAGCTGGAGCTTAGTATATTGCCTGTAATAATTGCCTCAATTAAAATAGATTAAGTAATTATTTTGCTGCGTGAAAGCACTTTAGTATTTTTAATATGCCTTAAAATGTCATTGTTTACCCTTAACTGGTCATGTGGGGTCTTTAGAGACCCCAATAGATATTCCTTTTCTATTTTTAACGTACATAATACATTACACGTACATAATACACAACGTACATTTTATGTGTTCATTTTAGGTATTCCAGTAGTTGGGTATAATAAACAAGTTTACGTGAAAAATTGTTTTCCTTTTTTTTTAAATAAATCTTATCACTTATTTTATAGACAGTAAAAATAATAAACTTGTTAATAATGATAAATCAGTGATTTTTTTATTCTGGTAGCAAAATATATTTATAAAACAAAGAAAACACAAAAAGAATTTTAAATAAATAACTAACAAATAAAGAAAACTTGTATCAACTTCAAATCTAACAAAAGTGAGTATTTTTGTAATGCTCATTTTAAAAATTTAGAAAAAATTAAACTTGCTCATTTACAACATCCGTTCTGCTTCATTTTCATACAAAATAAAAACAAGTGGTGTACAGTTAAATGAATTTTACTAATATATGTTTATAAACAAATATAGTATAATTTTTCTTTAGCTGGGATCTCAAAAGACCCTACGTTATCAGGCTGTTAAGGGTTTAATATACCTTTAAATATACACAGTTAAATAAGAACTACCTATTACAATATTTATTTTCACGACAAAGAGGAATAATTAAACACTATATATTCCTTCTTGTTTGTCAAACAAAGAAAAGGTTATAACACTGTGGGATACCAATTACAATAATCCATTTCCTCTAGTCAGTTTGCTATTTGTCCTACATTTAGATAGTTCTAGCTGTCTACCCCCGTAATTTGCGACGGAGGGGAAATGTAAACTTAATAATGTTTGGATTGTATTGTTGATTTTATATACACACAGATCTCTCATCCAATGGTAAATTTCGTGTCGTCAATGTAAATCAGTTTCAACCAGCTGTAGTGGCTGATCTAATTAACAAACCAAATTACAGGCACAAATATTCCTATTACATGTGCTATCTATTTTAATGTAATATAATCGTTTAAGTAGTTTTTTTTCGATAAAAGGAGAGCCAGTGGCCTAGTGGTCTAAGACGTCAGGACTTTGTAACTGAGTTAGAGATGACGCAGGTTCGAATCCTGGTTTTGACTGTTAGTTTTCATCGGTAGTATTCATCTTGTACTGTACTGGTTCTTTTCTTACACTGCCTGATAAGTTCCCCGCACATATATATTGGCTATTATATATAGGGAGTGGATAGTGTAAGGTCAAAGAGGAGATCGGCCTGTCCTTTAACAAAATTTGCACATTTTATTAATCCCAAATTTGACTGCCAAAAATCGAATAAAGATTTCCGTAACATCTGCAACTATAATTTGTATTAATATTAATTGTTGTTTTGTTTTAATTTACAAAAATAGTTTTTATTTATGTTTTTTAAAATATAATGGCATGAAAAATGGCTTTATTAAAGGGCCGAAGTCAGGACTGTAAAGTCCTCTCTAACACTTAACCCACGAAACGAGGACTTCATTAATAATAGTCTACATTAAGAATAGTAGACGTTATTTATTTCATTTATTTATACATTATGATGCATATTTTGTATGGTTTTCAATTCCAGCTAACAAAATAAGAGAGGCGGGAATATTTATAATCGGATTGAAAATTCAAAATTGTTAAAAAAATCTAAAGTAAAAAGTACTTTTGTGTTATTGTTTATGTATTGATCTCCCATTACTGAGCCAAGCCTAGGTTTTGCAACATTTCAACACCTGCTTCTCCGATTGAATGAGGATTAGCTAATCCCCTGGAAAAATAACGCAATGGGTAATAAATAACTTTGTGATCCATAGTTTGCGTTTCGGCTTGGTAATCCTACGAACGGTCATTTGCCATTTTCCACATAATTGCAGTAGATGCAACTTCCTAAAATCCGCGAGAAAAGACTCAACATAGTCTATTCCTTGCTAGGAGGGTTCATTCCACTTTTTGAAACTATGACAGTCATAAGGTCTATTTTCCAATTTTACGCCCTTTTGGCTTTTTGTGAATATTCGTTTGAAAGTAGAAGAGGCGGTTTTCTAGATTTACGTTGCCTAGCATGTTGTGAGGTGTCTTGTGAAACGGGGAGTTACCAGGAGATTCAGTTTGGTGAAGACACGGCTTCGTTTTAGAGCGAAGTGTAAACGTGATTTTGAAGTAAGCTTGTTATGGAAGTAAAAACTTAAATCATTAAAAAAAAACTTACCTGAAAAAAAGCTGTTCCGGGTCTAATATATTCAAATTTTTCTTTAATCAGCAAGTGACTATTATTGATTCGTGATTACGGATGAAGCTTTCTTGAAGGAAGTAGAATGAGCCAAATATAATGACATGATGTTCTTTGAGCATTGTTTACGTGATATTTTACTTGTACTCCAGAGATTTGTGTAACGGGAGTAGATCACTTGGTTTTGGTGTTACGTCCATTAACAAATGGCTAGAGGTAGGGACACCGTTCGCACAATATGATTTGTTTACGCACATGTTTGTTATCACAAATCGATCAGTTGACTCACAAATCGATAAAAACTAAATAATCACACTGAATATATTAATAAAGTGAGATACTTATTGTACTCCAGTGTGTGTTATAGTAAGTTGATGAGTTTCTGGTTCACGGTCTTCAAAGACGAAAGTTTTAAATTAACATAATAACTTCATTAAGCTCATTTTGTTTGAAGTCGAACAAAACATTATATATTTTTTTAAGTTTAAAATTGTCTGAAATATTTTATTGTATTTTCATATATTATTGTTATTATTACCATTCATAAGTTAAACATTACCATATAACTTATATAAATAGATGCTTGAAGTTAAATTATTTTATTTGAATAGTTATTATTGTCTTATTTAATACTAAAATTATTATTATTATTATTTTGGCACATTCTTTAACCTAAATTTACAATTACATAGAGTATTCTTCGTAAAACGTTACTTTATCCTGATGACGACTAAAATAAATCCAAGCTCAGAGACTGCTGAATCAATCAACAAGTGGCGTAACAAGCTGAATTCCTAACACGAGTTACATTCTGTAGCCAACAAGGATATTGGTTAGTGGTGCATGAATAACAATATCATCACGAACTTTAGAATTTGTGAAAGAAAATCCATCTTCATCAAATTTAGAAGTAAATCAGTTATAATTTAGAAGGTTGCGTTAACATTTTACACACGTGATTCGAAGTTTTCCTAATGTAAATGTTGGAGAATTTCAGAACAGTGTAAAACCTGGTATGGTAATATAATGATATTCAACATTCCAGTAAACAATATCTACAGCATGCTAATAACATACTGAGTAAATCCAAGCTCAGAGATCACTGGATCAATCAACAAGTGGCGTGACAAACTGCTATCCAAACACGAGTTACGTTCTGTAGCCATCAACGTCGTTAGTTGGTGGTGAGTGAAATATCACGTAAACAAATACCAATAGACTCAGATTGACTGATGGGTCAATCAACAAGTGGCATGACAAGCAACACTCCAAACAAGAGTTACATTCTGTAGCCATCAAAGACATTGGTTGGTGGTGAGTGAATTACAATACCGTCACGTAACCAACTACCAATAGACTCAGATTGACTGCTGGGTCAATTAACAAGTGGCATGACAAGCAACACTCCAAACACGAGTTACATTCTGTAGCCATCAACGTCATTGGTTGGTGGTGAGTGAAATATCACGTAAACAAATACCAATAGACTCAGATTGACTGATGGGTCAATCAACAAGTGGCATGACAAGCAACACTCCAAACAAGAGTTACATTCTGTAGCCATCAAAGACATTGGTTGGTGGTGAGTGAATTACAATACCGTCACGTAACCAACTACCAATAGACTCAGATTGACTGCTGGGTCAATCAACAAGTGGCATGACAAGCTGCACTTCAAACACGAGTTACATTCTGCAGCCATCAACGTCATTGGTTGGTGGTGAGTGAATTACAATACCGTCACGTAACCAACTACCAATAGACTCAGATTGACTGCTGGGTCAATTAACAAGTGGCATGACAAGCAACACTCCAAACACGAGTTACATTCTGTAGCCATCAAAGACATTGGTTGGTGGTGAGTGAATTACAATACCGTCACGTAACCAACTACCAATAGACTCAGATAGACTGCTGGGTCAATTAACAAGTGGCTTGACAAGCAACACTCCAAACACTAGTTACATTCTGTAGCCATCAAAGACATTGGTTGGTGGTGAGTGAATTACAATACCGTCACGTAACCAACTACCAATAGACTCAGATAGACTGCTGGGTCAATTAACAAGTGGCATGACAAGCAACACTCCAAACACGAGTTACATTCTGTAGCCATCAAAGACATTGGTTGGTGGTGAGTGAATTACAATACCGTCACGTAACCAACTACCAATAGACTCAGATTGACTGCTGGGTCAATTAACAAGTGGCATGACAAGCAACACTCCAAACACGAGTTACATTCTGTAGCCATCAAAGACATTGGTTGGTGGTGAGTGAATTACAATACCGTCTCGTAACCAACTACCAATAGACTCAGATAGACTGCTGGATCAATCAACAAGTGGCTTGACAAGCAACACTCCAAACACTAGTTACATTCTGTAGCCATCAAAGACATTGGTTGGTGGTGAGTGAATTACAATACCGTCACGTAACCAACTACCAATAGACTCAGATAGACTGCTGGGTCAATTAACAAGTGGCTTGACAAGCAACACTCCAAACACTAGTTACATTCTGTAGCCATCAAAGACATTGGTTGGTGGTGAGTGAATTACAATACCGTCACGTAACCAACTACCAATAGACTCAGATAGACTGCTGGGTCAATCAACAAGTGGCGTGACAAACTGCACTTTAAACCAGAGTTACATTATGTAGCCATTAACGATATTGGTTGGTGTTGAGGGAATTACAACATCATCAAGTGAACAACTACCAATGGACTCAGATTGACTGCTGGGTCAATCGACAAGTGGCATGACAAGCTGCACTTCAAACACGAGTTACATTCTGCAGCCATCAACGTCATTGGTTGGTGGTGAGTGAATTACAATATCATCAAGTGAACAACTACCAATGGACTTAGATTGACTGCTGGGTCAATTGACAAGTGGCATGACAAGCTGCACTTCAAATACGAGTTACATTCTGCATCCATCAACGTCATTGGTTGGTGGTGAGTGAATTACAATATCATCAAGTGAACAACTACCAATGGACTCAGATTGACTGATGGGTCAATCGACAAGTGGCATGACAAGCTGCACTTCAAACACGAGTTACATTCTGTAGCTGTCAACTAAATTGGTTGGTGGTGAAGGAATTACAATATCGTCACGTAAAACAAATACCAATGGACTCAGATTGACTGCGGGGTCAATTAACAAGTGGCTTGACAAGTTGCACTTCAAACACGAGTTACATTATGTAGCCACCAACGATATTGGTTGGTGGTTAGTGAATTACAATACCGCTTAAAACAACTACCAATAGACTTAGATTGACTGCTGGGTCAATCAACAAGTGGTGTGACAACCCGCTCTTCAAACACAAGTTACATTATGTAGCCACCAACGATATTGGTTGGTGGTGAGGAAATTGCAATATCATCATGAATTGTACTCAATTCGTGACAGTAAACTCGTCTCCATTCACAACAAATATATCATCGCCATTTAAAGATACGTTTAACTTAATTTCTTGATTCCACCTTTCGAGGTTTAACGCGTTGATCTATTAAATACTGAGTTTTACCTATACCTTAGAATATAGCTTTCGCTAAAATGCCTTTTTTTAAAACACAGGCTGTAAAATGAAAAATACTTGAAATTATCCAAAATTATACGTCTAAACTGTTTTAAGCTATCAGGAAGCATGATATTAGTGTAACATAGTTCCAAATTTGTATATAAAGTGAAAGTTAGCAATATTAATAAATCGTTGAAGTGTAGCAAGTTTAATGCTTAGTTATTTTCACACATCTATGTTTATATTTTATGCAAAATCTGTGTTCTTCAAATCAAGTTTCAAATAATGAATTTGTACTTAAATATAAAGGAAGCCATAAAGTATGCAGAGTAAAAGATGATGTTGTCGAACTTTGCACGTTTCTTCTCAGTTTTAAGCCTACAAATGAAGGAAATGTATTCCACTACATCAACTTATACGCTAAGTTATTTATTCTTGCTTTAGTACTATCCTGTGCAATTTAATAAACTTAATTTGTTCAATATGAATGATTTCATATATATGTGTGATGCAGTCAGTGGTCCAATGTAAAATATTTTCAGTTATATCATGCAATATACCAATTAAAATTACTTATTTAAATTTCTAAAATTACAATTTCGTTAAACTCTTTCATGGCTTTTAAAACTAAGTTTAAATAAAAAATATCATACAGTTTTTAAACATATTTCAAACAGTAAGGATGGGCCAGTAATCATTTAAATAATGAATTCAAGTGGTTAAACATTTAAAAATTAATTTATACTATCAATTATCACGTATTACTCAAGTCTTTCTTGAAACTATATTAATGAAATTCTCGTGATACAAGTATTAACTAACAATACACACATTTTAAATTACTTCCAACAAATAAAACTAAATATGGTGCAAAGAAAGTTGCAGTGTTATATCATATTTGAACTTGATTTTTTACAATAGTCAGTGAAATTTAATTATATTAATTTGTTGTGTTCAATTTGTACGTTAAAACAAGAACTCAATGTAAATTTCAAGTCAACTAGTATGTAATTATTAGTAATTATTTAACAATAACAAGTTAACCTTGTACAATTTAACTTTTAAGGCTGACAGTGTGATATTTTATGAGAACGAAGAATACCATTCATGCTGAAATAAGAACTAATTGAATATAAAAAATAGTTTCAGTTTCAAACGATTAAGATCAGGAAACTTTTATTATTAAGATATGTTTATAAGTTATTATTATTATTTTTTCTTTACAGAATTCCTTGGCTTAGTAACTTTGACAAATAGTTTATTTATTTAATAAACTATACTATTCATATTTTCTTATAATATATTTAATTTGAATTTGGTCTACAAATATAAAGCGTTTTAATGAATTAAAGTTAATTGACGCCATGCATTATAACTTTTGATATAATTCCAACATTTAAACACTTTTGCTTACAATTCTTAGTTATTAAAAATACATTTAATACACTCCCAATACCAACCTATAACCATTGATTTTATACACAAATAGATTTCCCATCCAATGTTAAATTTTGAGTCTCAAAATATCAGCTGTTTTTGTGGTCCATTGTGGAGCGCTAGTGTAGTCCTACGTAAATGTAATGCAGTTTAAAACAGCTGTGGTTGCGGGCCACACTAACTAACAAAATTACTGCCACAGATATTCCTATTAGATGGTTTATCTATTGTAGGTGTATATAATCAAGGCTATAACTTAGACATTTGATTTAATAAATCTATTAAAAAAATGCATACAAATGTCTTAGTTTAACCTAACCTATCCTGCTCACGGACCACAGATTAAGTACTGAGCAATATGTTTGAAGTATTCTCTGTTATTTTACACGTATTTTCTGTTTCCCTTTGAAGTCGTTTATCGAGAAGCATTCAAAGTGTAAAATGTTGCACCAAGGAGATGAAATGTTGCAGAATTAAATTTTTCCTCATCCCCTGCTTTTTAAATCACCGCCTTTGTGTCATACATAATACGATGTTCACAATATTTCCCTTCGTACGGTATTTACTTTAATAAATAGGTCATCTTGTTTGAAGATTATACTCGCATGTAATGTTGGCTGTACACTCAAAGGATTTTTAGAAACATAGATTAGTTTTTGTTAGTTAAAATATAAGAAAGAGTCTGGAAAAGAGTAAAAATATAAATTTTTAGGCTAAAGCCAAACATTCTAAACATTTTAACACAAGTATAAACTTTGTAAGTGAGATATTAACTCTGAACCAGATTTTAACGAATAAATATTACAATTTTATTACTAGTGATATATTTATAAAAGCGGGTTGAATTACAATTTACATAATTCTTATTTTAAAAAGTTAGGATATAAGTCAATTATTTTTTAGCGTTATAAAATTGTTTTATATCAATATTTTTAACTAAAAAAATTGTTGTAGGCATTGTTATTTAACTTCATTATGAAATAAGTTGATCATTATTTTATGTTTACATTAAATAGGTATATGATAAAAAATAAGCGTAACAATATAATTACATGAATGATATAATAGTGTAGATACATTGATACTTTATCCTGACTAAAAATAACATTGTATATACGTTTGAGGACATAATGAGATATTGATTAGAGAAAACTTGAGGGCAAATTGTATACATCCATTAGATAATCAGGGTGATGTAGCTGCTTTAATGGTGTAATTGGTGTTATGTAAGCTGTTCACAGACTCGTATTACTAATTACCAAGGATTGTCACACTGACAAAGAGAGATACACTTCAGGGCAATTTGTATACATCCATTACATAAGGAGGGTAATGTAGCTGCTTTAATGGTGTAATTGGTGTTATGTAAGCTGTTTACAGACTCGTAATACTAATTACCAAGGATTGTCACACTGACAAAGAGAGATACACTTCAGGGCAAATTGTATACATCCATTACATAAGGAGGGTAATGTAGCTGCTTTAATGGTGTAATTGGTGTTATGTAAGCTGTTTACAGACTCGTATTACTAATTACCAAGGATTGTCACACTGACAAAGGGAGATACACTTCAGGGCAAATTGTATACATCCATTACATAAGGAGGGTAATGTAGCTGCTTTAATGGTGTAATTGGTGTTATGTAAGCAGTTCACAGACTCGTATTACTAATTACCAAGGATTGTCACACTGATAAAGAGAGATACACTTCAGGGCAAATTGTATACATCGATTACATAAGGAGGGTAATGTAGCTGCTTTAATGGTGTAATTGGTGTTATGTAAGCTGTTTACAGACTCTTATTACTAATTACCAAGGATTGTCACACTGACAAAGAGAGATACACTTGAGGGCAAATTGTATACATCCATTACATAAGGAGGGTAATGTAGCTGCTTTAATGGTGTAATTGGTGTTATGTAAGCTGTTTACAGACTCGTATTACTAATTACCAAGGATTGTCACACTGACAAAGAGAGATACACTTCAGGGCAAATTGTATTCATCCATTACATAAGGAGGGTAATGTAGCTGCTTTAATGGTGTAATTGGTGTTATGTAAGCTGTTTACAGACTCGTTTTACTAATTACCAAGGATTGTCACACTGACAAAGAGAGATACACTTCAGGGCAAATTGTATACATCCATTACATAAGGAGGGTAATGTAGCTGCTTTAATGGTGTAATTGGTGTTATGTAAGCAGTTCACAGACTCGTATTACTAATTACCAAGGATTGTCACACTGACAAAGAGAGATACACTTCAAGGCAAATTGTATACATCGATTACATAAGGAGGGTAATGTAGCTGCTTTAATGGTGTAATTGGTGTTATGTAAGCTGTTTACAGACTCTTATTACTAATTACCAAGGATTGTCACACTGACAAAGAGAGATACACTTGAGGGCAAATTGTATACATCCATTACATAAGGAGGGTAATGTAGCTGCTTTAATGGTGTAATTGGTGTTATGTAAGCTGTTTACAGACTCGTATTACTAATTACCAAGGATTGTCACACTGACAAAGAGAGATACACTTGAGGGCAAATTGTATACATCCATTACTTAAGGAGGGTAATGTAGCTGCTTTAATGGTGTAATTGGTGTTATGTAAGCAGTTCACAGCCTCGTATTACTAATTACCAAGGATTGTCACACTGACAAAGAGAGATAAACTTGAGGGCAAATTGTATACATCCATTACATAAGGAGGGTAATGTAGCTGCTTTAATGGTGTAATTGGTGTTATGAAAGCAGTTGACAGACTCGTATTACTAATTACCAAGGATAGTCACACTGACAAAGAGAGATACACTTGAGGGCAAATTGTATACATCCATTACATAAGGAGGGTAATGTAGCTGCTTTAATGGTGTAATTGATGTTATGTAAGCAGTTCACAGCCTCGTATTACTAATTACCAAGGATTGTCACACTGACACAGAGAGATACACTTGAGGGCAAATTGTATACATCCATTACATAAGGAGGGTAATGAAGGTGCTTTAATGGTGTAATTGGTGTTATGTAAGCAGTTCACAGCCTCGTATTACTAATTACCAAGGATTGTCACACTGACAAAGAGAGATACACTTGAGGGCAAATTGTATACATCCATTACATAAGGAGGGTAATGTAGCTGCTTTAATGGTGTAATTGGTGTTATGTAAGCTGTTCACAGACTCGTATTACTAATTACCAAGGATTGTCACACTGACAAAGAGAGATACACTTCAGGGAAAATTGTATACATCCATTACATAAGGAGGGTAATGTAGCTGCTTTAATGGTGTAATTGGTGTTATGTAAGCTGTTTACAGACTCGTATTACTAATTACCAAGGATTGTCACACTGACAAAGAGAGATACACTTCAGGGCAAATTGTATACATCCATTACATAAGGAGGGTAATGTAGCTGCTTTAATGGTGTAATTGGTGTTATGTAAGCTGTTTACAGACTCGTATTACTAATTACCAAGGATTGTCACACTGACAAAGAGAGATACACTTCAGGCCAAATTGTATACATCCATTACATAAGGAGGGTAATGTAGCTGCTTTAATGGTGTAATTGGTGTTATGTAAGCAGTTCACAGACTCGTATTACTAATTACCAAGGATTGTCACACTGACAAAGAGAGATACACTTCAGGGCAAATTGTATACATCGATTACATAAGGAGGGTAATGTAGCTGCTTTAATGGTGTAATTGGTGTTATGTAAGCTGTTTACAGACTCTTATTACTAATTACCAAGGATTGTCACACTGACAAAGAGAGATACACTTGAGGGCAAATTGTATACATCCATTACATAAGGAGGGTAATGTAGCTGCTTTAATGGTGTAATTGGTGTTATGTAAGCTGTTTACAGACTCGTATTACTAATTACCAAGGATTGTCACACTGACAAAGAGAGATACACTTGAGGGCAAATTGTATACATCCATTACTTAAGGAGGGTAATGTAGCTGCTTTAATGGTGTAATTGGTGTTATGTAAGCAGTTCACAGCCTCGTATTACTAATTACCAAGGATTGTCACACTGACAAAGAGAGATAAACTTGAGGGCAAATTGTATACATCCATTACATAAGGAGGGTAATGTAGCTGCTTTAATGGTGTAATTGGTGTTATGAAAGCAGTTGACAGACTCGTATTACTAATTACCAAGGATTGTCACACTGACAAAGAGAGATACACTTGAGGGCAAATTGTATACATCCATTACATAAGGAGGGTAATGTAGCTGCTTTAATGGTGTAATTGATGTTATGTAAGCAGTTCACAGCCTCGTATTACTAATTACCAAGGATTGTCACACTGACACAGAGAGATACACTTGAGGGCAAATTGTATACATCCATTACATAAGGAGGGTAATGAAGGTGCTTTAATGGTGTAATTGGTGTTATGTAAGCAGTTCACAGCCTCGTATTACTAATTACCAAGGATTGTCACACTGACAAAGAGAGATACACTTGAGGGCAAATTGTATACATCCATTACATAAGGAGGGTAATGTAGCTGCTTTAATGGTGTAATTGGTGTTATGTAAGCTGTTCACAGACTCGTATTACTAATTACCAAGGATTGTCACACTGACAAAGAGAGATACACTTCAGGGAAAATTGTATACATCCATTACATAAGGAGGGTAATGTAGCTGCTTTAATGGTGTAATTGGTGTTATGTAAGCTGTTTACAGACTCGTATTACTAATTACCAAGGATTGTCACACTGACAAAGAGAGATACACTTCAGGGCAAATTGTATACATCCATTACATAAGGAGGGTAATGTAGCTGCTTTAATGGTGTAATTGGTGTTATGTAAGCTGTTTACAGACTCGTATTACTAATTACCAAGGATTGTCACACTGACAAAGAGAGATACACTTCAGGCCAAATTGTATACATCCATTACATAAGGAGGGTAATGTAGCTGCTTTAATGGTGTAATTGGTGTTATGTAAGCAGTTCACAGACTCGTATTACTAATTACCAAGGATTGTCACACTGACAAAGAGAGATACACTTCAGGGCAAATTGTATACATCGATTACATAAGGAGGGTAATGTAGCTGCTTTAATGGTGTAATTGGTGTTATGTAAGCTGTTTACAGACTCTTATTACTAATTACCAAGGATTGTCACACTGACAAAGAGAGATACACTTGAGGGCAAATTGTATACATCCATTACATAAGGAGGGTAATGTAGCTGCTTTAATGGTGTAATTGGTGTTATGTAAGCTGTTTACAGACTCGTATTACTAATTACCAAGGATTGTCACACTGACAAAGAGAGATACACTTCAGGGCAAATTGTATACATCCATTACATAAGGAGGGTAATGTAGCTGCTTTAATGGTGTAATTGGTGTTATGTAAGCAGTTCACAGACTCGTATTACTAATTACCAAGGATTGTCACACTGACAAAGAGAGATACACTTCAGGGCAAATTGTATACATCGATTACATAAGGAGGGTAATGTAGCTGCTTTAATGGTGTAATTGGTGTTATGTAAGCTGTTTACAGACTCTTATTACTAATTACCAAGGATTGTCACACTGACAAAGAGAGATACACTTGAGGGCAAATTGTATACATCCATTACATAAGGAGGGTAATGTAGCTGCTTTAATGGTGTAATTTGTGTTATGTAAGCCGTTCACAGACTCGTATTACTAATTACCAAGGATTGTCACACTGACATACAGATGTACACTTGAGGGCGATTTGTATACATCCATCACATAATGAGGGTGATGTAGTTGCCTGATGGTGTGAGGGATGTTATGTTAGTAGTTCACAGACTCGTATTACTAATTACTAAGGATTGTCACACAGACATAGAGAGGTACACTTGAGGGTGATTTGTATACATCCATCACATAATGAGGGTGATGTAGCTGCCTGATGGTGTGAGGGGTGTTATGTAAGTAGTTCACAGACTCGTATTACTAATTACCGAGGATTGTCACACTGACATACAGATGTACACTTGAGGATGATTTGAATACATCCATCACATAATGAGGGTGATGTAGTTGCCTGATGGTGTGAGGGGTGTTATGTAAGTAGTTCACAGACTCGTATTACTAATTACCGAGGATTGTCACACAGACATAGAGAGGTACATTTGAGGGCGATTTGTATACATCCATCACATAATGAGGGTGATGTAGCTGCCTGATGGTGTGAGGGGTGTTATGTAAGTAGTTCACAGACTCGTATTACTAATTATTGAGGATTGTCACACAGACATAGAGAGGTACATTTGAGGGTGATTTGTATACATCCATCACATAATGAGGGTGATGTAGCTGCCTGATGGTGTGAGGGGTGTTATGTAAGTAGTTCACAGACTCGTATTACTAATTCTTGAGGATTGTCACACTGACATACAGATGTACACTTGAGGGTGATTTGTATACATCCATCACATAATGAGGGTGATGTAGTTGCCTGATGGTGTGAGGGGTGTTATGTAAGTAGTTCACAGACTCGTATTACTAATTACCGAGGATTGTCACACAGACATAGAGAGGTACACTTGAGGGTGATTTGTATACATCCATCACATAATGAGGGTGATGTAGCTGCCTGATGGTGTGAGGGGTGTTATGTAAGTAGTTCACAGACTCGTATTACTAATTACCGAGGATTGTCACACTGACATACAGATGTATACTTGAGGATGATTTGAATACATCCATCACATAATGAGGGTGATGTAGTTGCCTGATGGTGTGAGGGGTGTTATGTAAGTAGTTCACAGACTCGTATTACTAATTACGGAGGATTGTCACACAGACATAGAGAGGTACATTTGAGGGCGATTTGTATACATCCATCACATAATGAGGGTGATGTAGCTGCCTGATGGTGTGAGGGGTGTTATGTAAGTAGTTCACAGACTCGTATTACTAATTACCGAGGATTGTCACACAGACATAGAGAGGTACATTTGAGGGTGATTTGTATACATCCATTACATAATGAGGGTGATGTAGTTGCCTGATGGTGTGAGGGGTGTTATGTAAGTAGTTCACAGACTCGTATTACTAATTACCGAGGATTGTCACACAGACATAGAGAGGTACATTTGAGGGCGATTTGTATACATACATCCATCACATAATGATGGTGATGTAGCAGCCTGATGGTGTAAGGGGGTTACGTAAGTAGTTCACAGACTCGTATTACTAATTACCGAGGATTGCTACACAGACATAGGGAGATACACTTGAGGGTAATTTGTATACATCCATCACATAATGAGGGTGATGTAGCTGCCTGATGGTGTGAGGGATGTTATGTAAGTTGTTTACAGACTCGTATTACTAATTACCGAGGATTGTTAGACAGACATAGAGAGGTACACTTGAGGGTAATTTGTATACATCCATCACATAATGAGGGTGATGTAGCTGCCTGATGGTGTGAGAGTTGTTATGTAAGTAGTTTAATGACTCGTATTACTAATTACCGAGGATTGTCACACAGACATAGAGAGGTACACTTGAGGGTAATTTGTATACATCCATCACATAATGAGGGTGATGTAGCTGCCTGATGGTGTGAGGGGTGTTATGTAAGTAGTTCACAGACTCGTATTACTAATTACCGAGGATTGCTACACAGACATAGGGAGATACACTTGAGGGTAATTTGTATACATCCATCACATAATGAGGGTGATGTAGCTGCCTGATGGTGTGAGGGGTTCACAGACTCGTATTACTAGTTACCGGGGATTGCTACACAGACATAGAGAGGTACACTTGAGGGTAATTTGTATACATCCATCACATAATGAGGGTAATGTAGCTGCCTGATGGTGTGAGGGGTGTTATGTAAGTAGTTCACAGACTCGTATTACTAATTACCGTGGATTGTCACACAGACATAGAGAGGTACACTTGAGGGTGATTTATATACATCCATCACATAATGAGGGTGATGTAGTTGCCTGATGGTGTGAGGGGTGTTATGTAAGTAGTTCACAGACTCGTATTGCTAATTAACGAGGATTGTCATACATACATCGAGAGGTACCGGGTCTTTGACCGGTACATTACGTTTTTTTCCGTCGTTGGCTGCCGGGCTGCCTGAGATCGCTCATGCCCTGCGTTTCGCGTACTTTGGTGGCCGTTGGCCCAGTTCCGTTTCGTTCCGTGTTCCAGCAGCTTCGGTCAGGTTGGCCTGGCTGTTCAGTTGTTTTGTGCTGCCTGCAGAAATAGACATGTTCGGCTAGACAAACTAAAACGTAAGTGTTCCTTTTGTAAGTTTTAATATCTAATCACCCTTTTGGTGAAAATACTTTTGTTTCATTGAAAATATTAATCGGGCTTAGATGTGTTTTCAGGGCTTTGTTAAATTTGTATTTACTTTGTCTAGTTTTGTTAACCTAGGTTTGAGCCATGTGCTCCATGTTAATTTTTACCGTTAATTACCGTTAATGCTTTTTATATCTGCCTTTATTGTCAATAGTAGTTCTGTATAATGTTTTGTTGAGCCTTTTTACAGTTGTAGTTACCGATTTACCATATTTTTTGTTCTTTGCCAATAACCTAGCCTAGCTGTACCCTTTGATTTTCATGTTTTAACCTATTGCTCATGTATCCATAGCCTAGTTTTCAGTTTGTCATTTTTAGTTCCATATACGTAATTACGTCTTTTAGAATTTGTTAAATTTGTAAATTGGTTTTAAATCTGAGTTTGCCAACATTATCATTCATAGCCTAAAGTTAATCTTTCACTGTCTTGTTTGCTCTTCATGTCCAGTTTTGTTAATTCATGCACCCTTATATTTAGTGGTTATGTGTAATATTTTGTTGTGATGGCTGGACTGTGTTTAATGGCTGTGTTTGACCTTGCAGTCCAGGGTCTTTGAGTAGGACGTTTCTGCCCTCGGCCTGCCGTCCGGGGATCGTCTACCTTCTGCACTGCTAGCCTGGCCTGAGGACCATGTTGGAGCCTGGAGGCGCCCGCTACCCGCTCTACATCTTTGTGGTATAAGTCTCCTGTCCTCAGGTCAGTGTATTCCATCTTGTTTTCCCGGCGGCTGAGCTGGGGGTGATTTGTGAAAAAAAAATAAATAAATAAGTAAATATAAAAAAAAGAAGAAAAAAAATGTTTGTGGAACTTTATGTGGCCTAGGCCTGAGCTTCTAACTTGGACAGTGATTTTAAGCAACACAGTTTTTGGGGACTTATTTTTTTTTTTTTTTTTTTTTTTGATTAAAGGGAAAAGAAAACGTGAAATACCAAGAACTTTTAATGTTAATATTTATTGTTATTTAGTTTAATTAGTTTATTTTCTTGTTACATTTGTTTAGATTTTATATTTGTTAGGTCCCCATTGTTAAATCCTGTTATTATTTATTTATATGCTTAGGCCTAGTTATTGTCATTTATTTTTTTGTTAAGTGTATTAGGGGTGTTGTGAAGTGAATTTTTACTCGAACGGTACCGTGTTATATTTTCTTTTAAATTATTTAATTTTTAAACTTTCACCAAATGGGATTATTGTGCTTTGACGTAACTTCTAATTCGGAGCTGCCCAGGGATTCCGGCTCACTCCCTGGCCCGGTGGAATTATGGGATTTGGGCAAAATTGCCGGTTTAATTGTTGTTTGCCAGAAGTTTTCTAAATTTTTCACTTTTATTTGTGGGCATTAAATTTATCTTACGTTTTGGGGGTCTCCGGCTAAACTGCAGATAGGCCATGTAGTTGTTTATTGGCAATTTTGGTATGTGTAGAGTTTGTGGTATTTATAGCGTTTGTTATTAATGTGTAGTATCTTGTTAATTTTAGTGTTTATTGTTATTTATTGAAGTGCGAATTGATATTGTGGCCTTCGGCCGTTTTTTGTTCGGTTAACTTTTGTTCTTCTTGATAATAAAAATTAGCTTTGCTCAGCTGCCGAGTCTTATTTTGACCCTCCGACTGCCACCCGTGAGCCCATCGTTCGACTTGCTTTGAGCCATCCCCCGGTTGGCACGCTTACCAGCTTTGGTGGGGGGGATGGGTCTCAATTGGTAGCAGAGCGTGGTTGCCTATGTAAAAAAAAAAAAAAAAAAAAAAAAAAAAAAAAAAAAAAAAAAAAATTCTCTTGGTTGTTGGCGGTGGGTGTTGGCCAGTTAGT
Source organism: Stictocephala bisonia (assembly GCA_035578905.1). Classification (NCBI taxonomy): domain Eukaryota; kingdom Metazoa; phylum Arthropoda; class Insecta; order Hemiptera; family Membracidae; genus Stictocephala; species Stictocephala bisonia. Next base: position 761,157 of record JAQJVL010000213.1, on the reverse strand, counting down.
AGACCATGGTTGGCCGACCTACCGTCAAGGTGTTTTGGTATTACGTAAAAAAAAAAAAAATAAATGAAAGGAAACAAATAAATGTTTATTTAAAAACAAAAAAAATTAAAAAAACAAATTAATTATTTAAATTTTTTAAAAAAAAAAAAAAAAAAAAAAAAAAAAAAAAACCCTAGGTAATCCGCTTGGTTACTTGGTTGAATGGGTTTCATGGGTGGATTGGAGTGGTCGGCAGTGGCTCGGTAGGCTGAGGGTTTAGTTCGTCTTGGACCCTGGAGTTGTCGTTTTTGTGTACTGTTGAGAATTTTGTTTTGCGAGATGGCCTATCTGCAGAATGTTGCCCTCCTGGTGAAGGAGGAGGTGATATTTGAGTTGAGGTCGCGTGGTGTGACTCCGGAGGGTGATGTTCTGAATCTCCGGAGGTTGCTGCGGGAGCAGTTGTCCGCGGGTACGGCGGTGGATTGGTCTGCTCTACTGGAGGCTGGTGATGAGTTGGCTGTTTGTAAACGCAAGGTGGAAGATTGGGAAGGGGTTTTGGAAGATCTGCAGTTTGAACCTCCAGTAGGTCGTGACCGGGCCTGCCGCCTTGCACTTTTGGGGCATCTGCTTGCCCGTTTAAGGCTGGACAACCGGGCACCGGGGTTGGAACCATCGGATAGGGCGTGAATCTTGGAGAGTGTGGCTAGGCTGGATGAGATTTTTCAGGCACTCTCCGGTTCCACGACTCCTACGGGTCTGGGTCAGCGGCCTACTTTCGTGCTTTCGCCTAATGTGTCGAGGCCGCAGGCTGAGACATTGGCTCTCACTGTGCCTGAGGCTCCTTCTGAGCCTGCAGGCGTTTCTGTTGAGGTCGCTTGTGGTTCGGCTCCAGCTGCCGTTCCTACTGCTTCTTTGGGTTCACCTGCTCTTCTGCAGCTGAGCTACCACAAGCTACCTAACCCTCTCACGCCCATGATCCAGAATCTCCCTGTGATCGATGGGATGGATCCTGAGGAGCTTCTTAAGTTTCTGGTGGCCTTTCTCAGACTTAGTGAGATGCCCGGCATGCAGGCTGGGGACTTGCTTCGTCTGATTTTCCCGTATTGCAGAGGTCCCGTTGGGGAGTTGCTGAGTTCTGTCTTGGCCAGTGATGCCTCGGTGGACTCGTTCCATCGAGAGTTGCTGGCATCGTTTCTTCCCATTCGACTCAGGGAGAGGATGGTCATGGACAGATTTTATCGGTCGCAGGGTAGGGGCGAGTCTCTGGCAGCCTATGTCTCTTCAGTCAAGGAAGCTCGTCAAGCGTTGCGCCTCACACTTTCGGAAGCTGACACCGTTCGTGTCATCCTGGATGGCATTTCTCCTGAAGAACGGTGCAGATTGGTTTTTGCTGGTGTTCCTTCGACTTTTCGGGAGCTGCATCAGCTGGGCATTGTTTCGCGCAGCGTGCAGTTCTCAGACCAGCAAGGGAGGGATTCTGAGAGTCATCGTGCTCTCCCCACCCGTCGACCGGCTATGTTTTTAGGTGTGAGTCAGCCAGTGGAGGGTCGTGGTTCTCGGCCTCCGGTTGTGTGTTTTGCTTGTGGCCAACCTGGTCACATTCGACGTGACTGTCCACGTGCTCGAGGTCGTGGGGCGGGAAACGCTCAGCGCGGTGGGTTGCCTCCACAGTAGCTCCCCGCGTTGTTGCGACTGACCGTGGCCATTTGCCTCTGACACGTGCCCATAGCAGGAGTGTCGGGGATTTTGCGGGCCTTGCTGGCATGGCTTCCCTGGGACTTAGTGCGGTCACCTCGGTGTGTCCTGGTGTTTTTGTTTCTTTTGGTGGTACGGTGTGTCGAGCCCTTCTTGATTCTGGTTCGGCATGCAGTATCATCAGCCTTTCTCTCTTTGAGTCCCTTGACGCCTTAGGACTTGTCAGGCACACCGAGCCTTCTTCTGTTACTTGCTGGACGGCATCCCAAACTCCTCTACCTATAATTCTAAAGGCGTTTTTCCATTTTAAAATTGAAGGATTTTCCTGGAGGTGGGGTTTTCTTGTTGCCAAGGACCTGGCGGTTTCTTGTACCCTAGGGGCAGACTTTATTTCTAAGAGTGGTATGGTGCTTGACCTCCAGAAGCGCCAGATGTTTTTCAAGTTTAATAGGCGAGTTTTGGTGCCTCTAGTAGGTGATTCTGACTGCCCTCCTGCAGTCAGAGAGGTGGGTTGTGAGCCCGAACAACCCAAGGTGGATCCAGTTGGTCATCTCCCCCCTGAGCAGGCGGAGGCCATTAGGAGGCTGTGTTTGCGGTTTCCTGATGTGCTTACGGCTGAGCTTGGGGTCACTTCTCTTCTGGAGTATGAGATCCACCTCACCGATTCTCAGCCAGTTAGAAGTCATCCGTACAAACTTGCTCCCCCAAAGATGGAGGTTATGAGGGCTATGATTGAGGATCTTCTGAGCAAGGGTGTGATTGAACCGTCTCGTTCTGCTTATGCCAGTCCAGCTTTTCTTGTGCCAAAGCCTAATGGTAAGTCTAGGCTTGTGATGGATTATCGGAGGCTCAACGTTAAGGTCGCTATTGACTCGGTACCTCTGCCTGATTTGCATTCTGCGTTTGATTGGTTCGGTAAGGCTAAGTTTTTCAGTGTGTTTGATTTGAACCAGGCCTACCATCAGATTCCATTGAAGAAGGAATCACGGCCTATGACTAGCTTCTGTGTTCCCTGGAATCTTTACCAGTTCACTAGGGTTCCTATGGGTCTTGCTGTGGGTGCCCAGACTCTTACTCGTCTGCTTGATTCCATCTTCCATGATGTGAAGTTCAAGTTTGTCTTCAATTACCTGGACGACCTTCTTGTCTACAGTGAGACTTTCGGGGAACACATGCAACATCTGGAGGAAGTTCTTAGTCGCCTTAAATAAGCTGGCCTTACCGTCAATCCAGAGAAAGTCACTTTTGCTCGTCCTGAGATTTCTTTTCTGGGTCATCTGATATCTTCTCGAGGCGTCTGCATTGATCCTGCGAGGACCCAGGGCATTCGGGATTTTCCTCCTCCCAGAGATGCCAAGGGGATTGCCCGTTTTGTGGGGATGGTGAATTTTTACCGTCGCTTCATCCCTAACGTGGCCGAGCTTGCTGCCCCGTTGAACGAGCTGCGAAAGAAAGGTGTCCCTTTTGTGTGGGGCCAAGCTCAGCAGACAGCCTTTGATGCTCTCAAGGAGGCTATCATGCAACCTCCTGTCCTGCGTATGCCTGATTTCAGCAGAGAATTTATTCTTCAGACTGATGCCTCCTCCTTTGCCATTGCTGCTGTTCTTTCTCAGGAGTTTGATGGGGTCAGGCAGCCCATCGCTTTTGCTTCGAGGACGTTGTCTCACCAGGAACAGAAAGCTTCTTCCATCTATGAGTTAGAGTGTCTGGCTGTTGTCTTTGGTACGGACAAGTTTCGGCGTTTCTTGGAACACGCTGAGTTCTTGCTGGAGACGGACAATCAGGCACTGTCTTGGCTTCTGGCCCATCCCCGACAGCTTGGGAAAATTGGTCGCTGGGTGGTCAAAATTTCTGCCTTTAAGTTCCGAGTTCAACATCTTAGGGGTACCCAGAATGTCATCGCGGATGCTCTTTCCCGCATGTACCACGAACCCAGTGATCCACCGACTGAGGCTGTTGCTCAGTGTGGTGCTGTTCTTCTGGATTTTCCTCTGGCTTTTGACGACCTACTGTCCCATCAGCAGAAAGATCCTGAGCTGTCAGTCATCTTGGGTGAGCTTCAAGAGGGAGGTGCCCACCCTCCCTATTTTCTGTCCAAAGGGGTACTCTGTTGCCGTCCTCGACAGAGGGGTGAACCCCGTGTAGTGCTGCCTAGTCATCTAGTACCGATGGTCTTTCAATATTATCACTCTTCTCTTGTGGGCGGTCATCTTGGCATTCATAAGACCATCGCTAAGATTCGTAGGTACTTCATCTGGAAGGGCATGGACCGGGATGTTGCGGGCAGAGTGCGGGCTTGTCACCTGTGCTCTCTCAGCAAGCCTAGTCAGAATGCAAGGTTAGGGTTGTTATCTTCTGAGGTGGCCGAGCGTCCTTTTGAGAAGGTGTTCATCGACTACGTGGGTCCTTTTCCCCGTAGTAAGTCAGGTAGCTCCTACCTACTTGTTTGTTTGGATGCTTTCTCGAAGTTCGTTTGGCTTTTCCCACTTCGGAGTGCCACGGGTAAGCTCACCATCCGTGCTCTCCAGTCCCAACTCTTCCAGCACTTTGGTGTGCCTTCCACTCTTGTGTCCGACAACGGTAGCCAGTTTACCTCCCACGAGTTTCGTAGGTTCTGTTTTGGCAATGGTATCAGGCATGTGACTACCTCTCCTTATTACCCACAGCCTTCTCATGCAGAGCGGTTCAACCGCAATCTTCGGTCTGCCCTTATTACCTTCCATGCTGAGAAGCAGAACACCTGGGATGAGAGTCTCTCTTGGCTCCAGCTTGCTTTTAATTCTTCCAAGCATGAGAGTCACAATGCCACTCCCCTCGAGATTCTACATGGCTACCCTCCTAACAACCCTTTGTCCAACTTGTGGAGGTTAGAGGATCTTCTACCTACGCCAGGTGCCACTGACGTAGTGTCCACGTGGCGGGCTGCTCGGCGCAACCTGCTACGTGCTAGAGAGAGAGTGAGGAGGAGGTATGATAAGGGTCGTACTCCCAACCCTTTTCAGGTTGGAGATCTGGTTCTTTGTCAGGCTCACCCGGTCAGTTCGGCCGCGGAACGAAGAGCTGCAAAGTTGTGCTATCGGTGGTCTGGTCCCCACCGCATCGACAGGTTTTTGTCACCGGTGACTGCTCTGCTGGTTGATCCCCAGTCAGGCAGGGTGTTTAGGAAAGCCCATGTGTCCCAGCTTAAGGCTTTCCGGGGAACGGTTGGTCCAGGAGTTGGTGTTCCTGGGGGTTTCTTGGGGCAAAGAGATTGATCACCTCTGCACCCTAGGTGGCTGTTCTGAGAGTCTCTCTTTCTCTCTTTTCTTGTCGGGCCCGACAGTCAGGGTAGTTTGCTCCCTGTTCGAGGGGTTTCCCCTCTTAGTTTCTCTTGGACGTCCTTGGAACACCACTCTTCGGAGGTCTTCTTCGTCTTCTGTTTGGTTCCCTGAGGTACCGAGTGTTCTCCCCTGCCTGGGTGTGTTGAGGTTTGCAGAGGGAGGTTGTACCGGGTCTTTGACCGGTACATTACGTTTTTTTCCGTCGTTGGCTGCCGGGCTGCCTGAGATCGCTCATGCCCTGCGTTTCGCGTACTTTGGTGGCCGTTGGCCCAGTTCCGTTTCGTTCCGTGTTCCAGCAGCTTCGGTCAGGTTGGCCTGGCTGTTCAGTTGTCTTGTGCTGCCTGCAGAAATAGACATGTTCGGCTAGACAAACTAAAACGTAAGTGTTCCTTTTGTAAGTTTTAATATCTAATCACCCTTTTGGTGAAAATACTTTTGTTTCATTGAAAATATTAATCGAGCTTAGTTGTGTTTTCAGGGCTTTGTTAAATTTGTATTTACTTTGTCTAGTTTTGTTAACCTAGGTTTGAGCCATGTGCTCCATGTTAATTTTTACCGTTAATTACCGTTAATGCTTTTTATATCTGCCTTTATTGTCAATAGTAGTTCTGTATAATGTTTTGTTGAGCCTTTTTACAGTTGTAGTTACCGATTTACCATATTTTTTGTTCTTTGCCAATAACCTAGCCTAGCTGTACCCTTTGATTTTCATGTTTTAACCTATTGCTCATGTATCCATAGCCTAGTTTTCAGTTTGTCATTTTTAGTTCCATATACGTAATTACGTCTTTTAGAATTTGTTAAATTTGTAAATTGGTTTTAAATCTGAGTTTGCCAACATTATCATTCATAGCCTAAAGTTAATCTTTCACTGTCTTGTTTGCTCTTCATGTCCAGTTTTGTTAATTCATGCACCCTTATATTTAGTGGTTATGTGTAATATTTTGTTGTGATGGCTGGACTGTGTTTAATGGCTGTGTTTGACCTTGCAGTCCAGGGTCCTTGAGTAGGACGTTTCTGCCCTCGGCCTGCCGTCCGGGGATCGTCTACCTTCTGCACTGCTAGCCTGGCCTGAGGACCATGTTGGAGCCTGGAGGCGCCCGCTACCCGCTCTACATCTTTGTGGTATAAGTCTCCTGTCCTCAGGTCAGTGTATTCCATCTTGTTTTCCCGGCGGCTTAGCTGGGGGTGATTTGTGAAAAAAATAATAAATAAATAAGTAAATATAATAAAAAAGAAGAAAAAAAAAATGTTTGTGGAACTTTATGTGGCCTAGGCCTGAGCTTCTAACTTGGACAGTGATTTTAAGCAACACAGTTTTTGGGGACTTTTTTTTTTTTTTTTTTTTTTTTTTTTTTTTTTGATTAAAGGGAAAAGAAAACGTGAAATACCAAGAACTTTTAATGTTAATATTTATTGTTATTTAGTTTAATTAGTTTATTTTCTTGTTACATTTGTTTAGATTTTATATTTGTTAGGTCCCCATTGTTAAATCCTGTTATTATTTATTTATATGCTTAGGCCTAGTTATTGTTATTTATTTTTTTGTTAAGTGTATTAGGGGTGTTGTGAAGTGAATTTTTACTCGAACGGTACCGTGTTATATTTTCTTTTAAATTATTTAATTTTTAAACTTTCACCAAAAGGGGATTATTGTGCTTTGACGTAACTTCTAATTCGGAGCTGCCCAGGGATTCCGGCTTACTCCCTGGCCCGGTGGAATTATGGGATTTGGGCTAAATTGCCGGTTTAATTGTTGTTTGCCAGAAGTTT